>QZGG01001147.1:0-77495 GCA_006409495.1 Sedum album
TAGTTTATAACATATAGTAAAATATGTGAAACCCTAGTTAATAACTAATGGTTGATGCAGCAACATATACTACATAAATGACAATTTGGACAAGAGAACTTGGACATACATATTTGGCGCATGCTGTGCCACGACTGTGTTCATACCATCATTCCACAACTATAGAATCTGGTCTTTCCTGGGACTCTTGATGACTACTTACACTGCTTGGTATCTCACTATTGCTTCCTTTCTACATGGGCAGGTAGCAAAGCATTCTTTCTTCATTTTTGTCCATATAATTCTATGAATTTGAGTTTAGATATTCTCTCCTTAATGTGAAAAACCAATGATTTTAGGTTGAGGGAGTGAAGCATTCAGGCCCGACAACAATGGTGCTCTACTTCACTGGGGCTACAAATATTCTTTACACTTTTGGCGGCCATGCTGTCACAGTGTGAGTATAAAAACACAAGTCGTATACATACAAAGTAAATTGCGAGGGACACAATTTTTTTAATGCACTGACTCATACCGAAAACACATGTATTGGTAATGAGAACTTGTCAGTGTCACATGTCGAAGGCAATACCTATATTATCCTGACTGAACTGAATTCAGACAATGTTTATTAGGTTAATTTTGGACTAACATTTTGCTGATTATTTACTTTGATTCTGATGTACAAAATGCATTTACATCAATTTCAGTGAAATAATGCATGCAATGTGGAAGCCGCAGAAGTTTAAGATGATATACCTGATAGCAACGTTGTACGTGTTAACGCTGACACTACCATCAGCCTCAGCTGTTTATTGGGCATTTGGTGATATGCTCTTAAATCACTCCAATGCATTGTCCTTGCTTCCCAAGACTAAGTTCCGCGATACAGCTGTCATTCTCATGCTTATTCATCAGGTATAAGCACAAATACTTCATTATATATCAACTCATTGTCTCCATTTTGAATTCAGTCACACTAAAGTTTCAATGGAAATGATCAAAATGCAGTTCATAACATTTGGGTTTGCTTGCACACCTTTGTACTTTGTGTGGGAGAAGCTTATTGGAGTTCATGAGACAAAGAGTTTAGTGAAAAGGGCTCTGGCTAGGCTGCCAGTTGTGATTCCAATTTGGTTCTTAGCCATCATATTTCCATTTTTTGGCCCTATAAACTCAACTGTTGGATCCCTGCTGGTTAGCTTCACGGTGTACATCATTCCAGCGCTTGCACACATGATGACCTTTTCCTCCGCGTCAGCACGAGAGGTAATTTTACTACTATTACTACTACTACTGTCACACTGCCCCTACATAATTCATACATCTAACACATGATCATTGTTTGTTCATCCTTTCACAATTTGATAAACAGAATGCAGTTGAGAGACCACCAAAATTAATCGGAGGATGGACTGGTACATACTCCATGAATGCATTTGTGGTGGGATGGGTGCTAGTTGTAGGGTTTGGATTTGGAGGATGGGCAAGTATGATTAACTTTGTTCATCAAATCAAGAATTTCGGTGTATTTACTAAATGTTACCAATGCCCTCACAAGGCATGATTCCAGCAGTTTACATTAATCCAGACCAACCTATATTAATGATTTATGCTTGTTGTGCATGTTTCCGTATAGATATCTCATGATCCATGTATGCATTTTTAGACATTATAAGTTCTATTTGTATCAGAACTACTCTTAACTGTAAACCTAGTTTGTAATGAGTTCAACACACCTTGTTTTTTTGGATGTTAATTATTATAGTTTCCGACTATTATTTTTGTTCTGCCTCAAGAATAGGATTCGAGTTGGTTCCAATGACTGACACGTACGGCACCTACTCTTTTCAACTGAGCAATACCCTCTTAGATTTTCATTAATTATTATCTCACCATATTGTTCAAAACCGGAGAAGTGCATTACATGCATGGGTGACGACACCAACATTGTTTTTGTGTTATGAGCGGCTTCTAGAATATCGCTTATCACAAACCAACCACATATCCCAACAGATATAATCTCCCGATTGAAGAAACTAGCTTGTACACGTTGCATGTTGTTTAGTTTCATCTTATGGAAACCCTCTTGTCTCTCCTTCCTCGATCTAATCCCAACTGATTAATATCATGAGTGGTGAAGTTCATACACATCATTTTCAGATCCTACTTCAGCGTGGTTACAGTAATCTAGTTCAATGCATGCATTTGTACGCAGTGGCGGATCCAGGAATTTTCTTTATAGGGCGGATCCAGGATTTTTCTTCATTGGGGGCAGACTAAAAATATATTTCCATCTCACAATAATCAATTTTACTAAAACGGTATTTAATTAAGAAATATTTTTATAAAGGATTAAGTTGGAGAAGGAAAATAAGTTTTTATGACAGAATCTTAACCGTTGATTTCTATTCATCCAACAGTCGATATATATAACCGTCATTGTTAATTACCCGTGTATTTTGCTAATTCAAACACTTATTTGAATTCAAAATTTAATTTCAACCTTCGGACCAATCAAAACCCTCATGTCTTACAAAACTTTAATATCTCGCAAGTTTCGAACTCTCTTATAAATGTATTAAAACTCAAAATTATGAATAAAACTAAAGTGTTAAGAATTGTATACAAATTAGGAATTTACTCAACATCTTATTTAAAGATAAGACTAGATTTTATAACTCATTTGAGTAGGAGATGAAATATTCACAAATACTAACTGAATAAAAAATATAAGAGAAATCAGGACTTCGTAAAATTAATGATTTTTTTATCACAAAAATTAATAATACAAATCATTAAATGAATGTATATTCTTTTTAGATTCCTCTTACGAACATCTTTATAATAACCTTATATTTATAAAAGAATTATACTAATTTCATATGTTGAAAATAATTAAAAAATGCATTGGGGGCACCGGCCCCACCCCTTTTAAGGGTGGTTCCGCCCCTGGGGGCAATACAAAATAAAATTAAAAAGTTGTAACCATAGTTGTTAATGGTTATTTTATATTTTAAATGTTTCGTATTTCACTAGTAAAAGGTTCTAAGAGGACATGCATCTTTTAGTAAGATAGAAGAACATGATATCAATAGTTGATTTTATCAATTCAACGGTTGGTATTGGTAACCGTCAGTCACCAATCTCCCGTGTTTTTTTACAAAATCAACCGGCCAATTAATTAAAAATTAACTTTAATCTCAACCGTCAAATTAGTTAAATCAACGATCAAGATTAAGTTTTTGTGTCTCACAAAATTTACACGTCTCTAGAACCCAACTCTAATTCACTATACTCAGTAACTTAATGGTATAATCTCATGTATTATAAAAGAAAATATTAAAGCTTATACAATTTCAAGAGACATTATTTTTAAGTAGGTTTTTGATCAACTATTGAATAGTATCATAAAATATGTATTCCAATTCATGTGTTAAATATTGTATATTTTTAAATATAATACAAAAATAAAAAACTTTAAATGAAATGAAATTGGTTCAAATAAAATCTGAAATCTAATACAAATAAAATCAGTTTTGGGAATATTTATAATAGGAAAATAATACTTAATTTTTATAGAATATGTATTAAACATTATAAATAGCATCTTATCTATGCAAATTTGAAAATTTTATTGGGGGCCTGGGCCCCACCCCCTAATGCTGTAGATCCGCCCCTGTTTGTACGCATCCATCTTGGGATTAGGATCCCATGCTGCGTACTGCGGTTTACAGCTAATTTTATTCTTTATTATTATAAACTATAAAATATAGTAAAAATTGAATCTTTTTAAATTTAAAATAAATTTTTCGAATTTTATTATCTTTAAATATAAGCCGTAAAAAACTGAACCATTTTTAGGAATTATTTTTTTATTTTTAATATATTAAACTGTAATCCAAAGTAAAAAATTGAACCCTTTCTCGATTAATTTTTTTATGCTTTCTATAATTCAGTACAAACTTGGATATTTTCAAAGTATTTATTCCTAAAATGAAGGGGTTTAGGAATTTATATAGTGTTATAGATTAGGTAATAAAGTAGTATTTAAAAAGTTCACGGAAACTCATCGATAAAGGGTTTAGTTTTTATTTATTTATTTATAAATATTTATTCATAAAATGAAAGGTTGAGAAAAATTAGCTTAAGTTAATAAATTATTCAAAAAAATCAGCAGACTCCCTAGAAAATAGTTCATTGATCAATTTAAGATGTCAGGGCGTTTATTTGACAATTCAAGTTTCTTACCTAAACCCTAAAATCGGAGGCACAAAGTGCGTTTATTTCAGGGCGATTGATCTCAGATAATATATTGCTGGCTCATGAGATGTCTCATTTTATCAAATCTCGTAAAGGGAATGGGCAAGCTTATATGTCGGTGAAGTTAGATATGTGTAAAGCATATGATAAAATGGAATGGATTTTTTTGGAAAGAATGCTTGCGAAGTTAGGTTTCTCGGAGATGGATATCTAAGCTGATGGTTTTTACGATCAGTGACATATGTGGTGAAGTGAATCATCAGTTGTCTAAAACCATTATACCATCCAGGGGCCTAAGACAGGGAGATCCGCTCTCACCTTATCTTTTTATACTGGGATCAGAATGGTTGTCTAGAACTTTAGAGAAAGGAGAACAAAGCGGCAGTTTCAAAGGTTTAAGAATAAGCCGGTTTAGTCCGTGTGTGTCTCATCTATTGTTTGCAGACGATAGTTTAATTTTAGTCGAGCCGGAGGGGAGACGTTGAGTACATTAAGGCAACGCTAAAGAAGTATGAACTGTTATCAGGTCAGCAGATTAATTTGGAGAAATCTACAATGGTGTGCAGCCCAAATATAACAGATCATAGACGAAGGGAGGCGGAAAGAATTTTAGAAGTGTCATCAGTCAATAAACACGACAGATATTTGGGACTGCCCCTTATAGTTGGTCAAAGAAAAACTGAAGTGTTTAGAGAAATTGAGGAAAAGGCGGCAGGAAGGATTCTAAGCTGGAGCTCTAAGCTGTTGTCAATGGCGGGGAGGGAGGTGTTAATCAAATCAATTATTATGGCTATTCCGCAATTTGCTATGGCATGTTATAAGCTTCCGCGAGCACTCTGTGATAAGTTGCAGAAACTAGCTATAAAGTATTGGTGGTCAGGAGATGGGAATGCAAGATCCATTCACTGGGTAAAACAGAGTGTTTTGCTAAGAGACAAAGCAGATGGTGGCTTGGGCTTTTGTGATTTAAGAATTCTGAATGAAGCCTTTCTAATTAAACAGGCCTGGCGTCTATTAACCCAACCAGAATTGCTGTTAAGTAGGGTTTTGCGAGGACGCTATTTCACAAACGGAGGATTTCGAGCGGCTGGAGTTGGATCTAAACCATCGCATGCGTGGCGAGGAATATGCTCAGTGAAGCATTGGTTAGTTGCTGGAGTTGGGGATTGGGATGGCGAATCAAGACCTGAATGGAAGCTAGATAGCTCGGGAGTTTTTTCGGTAAAATCGATCTATAAACACATGCTGAATCAAGCGGCGCGAGATCTACCAAACCAGGGAGAACAATCAGATATGAAAATGGTGAATGTGTTTTGGAGAAAAGTCTGGAAAGCAATTGTGCCAAATAGAGTAAAAACCATGGTATGGAGATTGTTTCACGATGCTCTTCCGGATGCGGTCAATTTGAGAAAGAGAGGTTGTGATCCTAGACAGGAGTGTGCTTTGTGTGGATTTGTAGGTGAAATGCGTTGCATATTGTCCGAAATTGTTGGAAAGCAAAGGTGTTTTGGAATCGGGCTAACTTTGAGAAGAGGTGTTGGGAGCGAGAGGGAGGAAGTTCAGCGGACTGGCTGTTCTATTGCGCTAATATGTGCAAGCAAGATGAGTTTCAGAAGCTGATGGTAGGGGTATGGCTGTTATGGAATAATCGAAACGCGGTAATACATGAAGGAATAGATTTGTCAGTAGAAGAGATGGTCGTGAAGTTACAAACAACAATATACCAGTGTGATGCTTATTTGGGGAGGAAACTTTATGTGAAGCTTCCAAATATACTGTTGACTGCAAATGATATGAAAGAGAAATGTATTTTCTGTGATGGTGCGTGGAGAGTGTCCGGATCTGAAGTTGGATTAGCTGCGATTTATGTTGAGGGGGATACATACAAGCTGTTAATTTTCAATGGATTGAGCAGGGAGTTTTGGGTAGGGATGTGGAAGGTTTGGCGCTGTTGTTGGGTATGAGGTTGGCTGAAAGGCTTAAGATAAGAGTGGCAGTAATCATCTCTGACTCATTGGATGTGGTCCAAACTGTGGGAATGGGTGGGGATAGGCAGAGAGGGAGTTGTGTTGGTTGGATGGTTGTGTGAAGAGTAAAGAAAGCAATCCAGGCTGGACGATCAAGCATGCTAGGCGTGAAGAAAATATGGTTGCTGATTCAATTGCACATATGGCATTGCGGTCAAAGGCTTCTTGGCTTGACGTGTGGTCTATCCCTTGGTGTGTGCGACAGTGTGTCATTGGAAATCTTTGCTAATGTGTGGCTCTGGTCAGAGTGTTCTTGTTTCGGTTCTGTGTGTCTGTGTTGTTTTCTCTGGTATTAACAAATTACGATTATCAAAAAAAAAAAAAGTTTCTTACCTACACACTTCATTTATATGCACCATGGCAATCTATTTATTTCCAAGACCCTAAAGGATAACCTGCAGTTTTCAGCACTTACCAAAAAAAGAGGTAGAGAAAGAAAGTCTGAAAATGGAAATGAGGAGAGTTCAGGCCATTGCCTCATCAGCAATGTTCAAAGACACAATTCCAATAGAATTCATCCGACCAGAGAGCGAGCAGCCAGCCATAACAACGGTCCACGGTGCGTCACTTAAGGTTCCTGTGATCAACTTCAATGAACCGGACAAGGAGAAACTTGTTCATCAAGTCATGGAAGCCAGCAGAGAGTGGGGCTTGTTTCAGATAGTTAACCATGATATCCCTAGTGAAGCCATCAAAAAGTTGCAAGAAGTGGGAAAAGGGTTTTTCGAACTACCACAATATGAGAAGGAGAAATATGGAAAGCCAGCAGATGCCAAATCCATGGAAGGGTATGGGACAAATTAAAACTTCAGAAAGAGGTTGAGGGAAAGAAGGGTTGGGTTGATCATCTTTTTCATAAGATTTGGCCTCCATCTGCTCGTAATTTCAGATTTTGGCCTGAAAATCCACCAAATTACAGGTAATAAATACACCCTTTGTTTTTAAAGTAAATTGCATTCTACTTTTAGTGCCGATCGAGTTAAATCCAGGAGTTATTCAAGTTTAATAAAACGTCTATACATCGTATCAGTAGATGATTTTGATTGACACAAATATTTTTTTTAATTAAAACAGGTGTGGTTAAATATTTTGCAAAATATTGGTGGTTAGATTTGACTTAATCAGCTTAGGGTTTCTCTCTCATACGCTCCTAGGGTTTTCAGAGTTTGCCGCCGTCTTGGGTGGGGGAAGCTCCCTCTCACGAGGTGAGATCTCCTCCACCCCGAGCTTCCTTTCTTCTTGTACCTTTCCCTTTACTTTTCCTACCAATAATGGCTTTCCCCTTGCATATATGCATGCCTTCCTCTAGCTTCGAGCTAGTTTCCCTCAAGCCTCTGTGCTTGATTGTCTTGGATTGAATGGTGGGTTCTTCGTGGCCTTCTGCGGCTTGGGTACTTCACGTCTGGCTGGCGGCGCTGTGGTGTTACCAAGGCTTGGTCTTCCATCCAAGTCTCATTGTGGTGTCCGGTCTGGCTGTGGTCTTGGGTCTGCGAGGACTGTGGTTGAGCGGGGTTGTGGTGGGGTGGACGAGACTTTGAATGGGGCGGAGCGACTGGGGTTTGGGTGTTGGCTCCTTGGGCGCGCGGGCGACGGACAGTGATTTGGACGCGGCTCAGACGGCGGATCGGGCGGTTCGGACGGCGGACGGTCTGCGATTCAGGCGCGAGGGTGATGGAGGGTGAATCGGGCTGCGGATCGGGCTCGAGGGCGACGTCGGACGGTCTGTGGTTCTGCGGACGGCGGACGGCTCGCGGACGGTCTGCGGTTCGGGCTGCTCGTGGGAGTTCTGTCGACGGGGCTCCTACCTGGGCGGGCTGACGGACGGTGGCTGCTGGGTTGGGAAGCGCGGCGGCGGCTAGGGTTTCGGTGGGTGTGTGTGTGCTGGGGTTTGGGCTTGTCTGTCTGCCTGTGGGCCTGGGCCAGATCCCTTACTTTGGTCTCCTTGCTCTTTCTGGCCTCGTGGCATTTTAGCCCATGGGCTGGGTGCCTTGGGGTTTTTCTCGAGTCCGCATGCTGTTTGGACTCTGGTGAGCTTGGGATGGTGCCAGTATTGGCCTGCTCTTCGATCTGTTTTTATATGACTTCCTCGACGTAGTGTTGTCTTGCATTTGTCCCTTCGATTATATTTTCTTTGCACGAATTGTAACATCTTTTCAATGAAATATATCTCACCTTGAATCAAAAAAAAAAAAGATTTGACTTAATCAGCAACTGGTTTAGAATTATAATAATATGCATATATTTAAGCATGTGAAGTGACTACCTGTATCCCGGACACAGTTGTATGATTTCCAATAATATATTCATCAACAAGCACTATTAGAATATTGGAGGCCATCTTATGAACTACTATGAGGGATCTAAAGACTTGCCACTTCTTCAATTTTCTTATTGACTTTATTTGTTTTCATTTGCGGACAAGATCCATTCAAATTTGGTTTTTATTAATATTTTTTTGAATGGACTACGTGCATGCTATAATTGAATAGATCTGTTTGTTTTGTTGACATTAAAAAAACATCATAATATTGGTACATCATGAATTATGGTACAAAATATAAGATGAACATTCAATGCGAATCGGATTGATTCGGACAGGGAAGCAAATGAGGAGTACACAACACACCTGCACGGTGTCACAAACAAGTTGCTAAGGACTCTGGCATTGGGATTAGGACTTGAAGGAGATGAGCTGAAAGAAACCTTGGGTGGTGAGGAGCTGGTTTATCTCTTGAAGATCAATTACTACCCTCCATGCCCTAGGCCTGATTTGGCTCTTGGGGTGGTTGCACACACCGACATGAGTGCTATTACAATCTTGGTCCCCAATAATGTTCAAGGCCTGCAAGTTTTCAGGGATGGCCATTGGTATGATGTTGAGTACATACCTAATGCCCTCATCATTCACATTGGTGATCAATTGGAGGTAAGATTTAATTTGAATGAAAATTTATGTCGAGGGTAGTTTGGTAATTTTGAAATAAATTACGAAACTACCCTCGGGGTTAGGCCTAAGTGTTTAGTATTCTTGTCGCCATTTATATTATGACTTTAGAACATTTGTGGTTTTAATGTGCAGATAGTAAGCAATGGAAAATACAAAGCTGTGCTGCATAGGAGCATAGTTAACAAAGATAAAACACGTATCTCATGGCCGGTATTTCTTGAACCGCCGGAGGATAAGGAAGTCGGGCCTCATCCGAAACTCGTGACCGGCGAAAACCCTGCAAAGTTTAGCACCAAGAGCTATGGAGAGTACACATATCGCAAACTCAATAAACTTCCTCAATAATGAAATCACGTGTATTTCAAAGGCATGGACAATTAAGGAGCAGGACTGCAATAATATTGGTGGTCGAGATCGCTTTTAATTGATAACATTTACTGTTCTCAGTATAATAAATTCAGCTTATTTAAGATTTTTTTGTATGCTGAAAATCACTTTTCAATAATTTAATTTTAACGAAATCAATTTGCCCTAACCAAGACATCATTATATATTAAAGTCAATGTGGCCAAAATGTGCAGCTAATTTCTATTACATTCAAAAAATTCTTTTATATGAAATAGTAGAAGAAAGCTGATTTACTAATCTAACTACGAACCATATTTAAACTTGATTTTATTTTTTATTGCATACCTTTTTCTAAGATTCATATAGATTTCTCTTCGAAATGAAATCAAAAAGGTTCAGAATAAAAGAAATATATTATCTTACACCATACAATAAATATTAAAGATTGATTTTTTGTAGCATACTTTATTATAATTCATAGAGATTTGTTTTCAATAAGAAATCCATCTTCTTTGCAGTATTGCTAATTTAACTTTGAATCTTTTGAAAATCTAAAGTACCCTTTTGAAAAAATGAAAGTAGGTAAGAATGAAAAGTTGTGACATTTTTCAAATAGTAAAATATAATCCATATCTTTTGTTTCCAGATAATATAAGATTACATTTAAGCCAAATTCAAAAATTATGCATGAATGGTTGAAGACAGCAAATTGATGTAAATAATCTAGTGTCAAATATAGCATAGTAATTTGTCTCATTTAATCACATTCTAAAACCCTGCCTTTGTTTCATTTTGTCTTGTTGGATCCTAAGCTTGCTTAACACCTTCGCGTGTTATACGATGAAGTCTGCTGAGAATCGTCGTCTTCCGGCAAGAAAGAGCGTAAAATCATGCACAGTAAAGCATATGAACATCAAAGGTAAAACAATTCTCTTTTGTTAAGGTGGTTTTTGTAAACATACTCATATTTTTATGTATTTGCAGTTAATGATGACATTTTGCTGAAGGGGCCTAAGGGAGAAAAGCCATATGTAGCTAGAGTGGTGGAGATTACCACCGACCGTGCGGGTAATAATTGAGAATAGCGGGGGCGTGGTACTACCGCCCTGAGGACACCAAATTTGGAAGAAGAAACTTTCATGGGACTAATGAGTTATTCCGATCAGACCATGTTGATATTCAGCTACCAGAGTCAGTTGAGGGTAAATGTAAGGTGCATACATTTAAGAAGTATTTAAACCTTGATGAAGTGGATGAGACTGATTATTTCTACAGAATGGATTATAATCCTGACACTAAAGAATTTAATGTTAAAAGGCTTGAAGTGTAAGTTTTGAAATTATGGTGATTTTGTTTTGTCAGATATTCATTTAGTACTGTTTTTAAAACATTCATTTCTATGTTTTTTTGCAGATTTTGTGTCTGCAACCTTCCTTGGAATCCAGACCTTGTGATGGTCAAGTGCGGCGACTGCGCTGGCTGGTAAGAAATTGGGCGCTGTATTGCATTGTGGAAATGTTATTGTTTCGAAAATAATTCTGAATGTCTTAAGTACTGTTGTTGCTGGCATATTTCTTAGGTACCATCCAGAATGTCTTGGCATAACAAGGGAGGAAGCTCAGAGCATGAATGTATTTATCTGTAATGTTTGTCATTATCTGCAAACTATGATTCAAAGACAAACTGATGAACAGAAAGATCAGGTTAGTAATTCATGTTGTCAGTACTGACTAGCATTTCAGATTTATTAATATTTCTCTAGGCTGGTATGTTGTATTTGTGAATAGGGAATTACTTATGATCTGGATATGGCCTCAACAGTCCATTTTTCGGTATTAACGGTTTAATCGATAACGTTGCAACGTTACGTCGTGTAATTACTACCTGAAGATCGTATAACATGGAAACAGAATTTTGTTCTTGTTGGATTGTAGTATAACAAAACAGTTGTTGACATATATATTCACTAGTTATTTCAGGAACGTCCCAGCAAGAGGCCTAGAACTGACAATGTTTCTCCGGTTCCCAGTGAGACACTTGGTGATACTGGTGATGATATATCACACCAAGTTTTGCCAGAGCCGGAGGGATCGGCTAACCTGTGCAAATAGCGCAACACCAGCAGTTCTCCTTAAGTATGCTAAGGCTTAAGGCTGCACCCTCAGTTGAAGAATCCATGGGGTTACATTTTCCATATCAGTTGATATATTGGAACAGTATAAACAAGTTCCTTAAAACTGTTTTTGACCATGAATACATTTACTTACATATGGATGTTTGGGCATTTGCTACAAGCCAGTGTGTGGCTTAAAATCTAAAATACCTGATATGCAATTAATTCCAAAGGTTGTGAAAGGAGTCATCTGCCTTAAGAGTACCATGAGAGTCATTGAAAAAATAAAATTCAGCAGTCTGGCATTTATCCAAGATTAACCAAATCAATGGGGAATACTTATACCATTGGTTAACTGATTCTCTCAAAAGAGTACAATATTTACTTGAACCCCAAGATTCTGATGACATGTTAAGAACTTAGGATTTGAACATGTATACATCATGAGAGCCTTAATCAAAAGAAATGAGGATGTCACTTGCACTACCAGCTTTCACACAGCCAGGGCCAGCTAGTAGAGCAAACAACTATGGTACAAACTGAAAAAAACAACAAATTGCTCTCTGGAAGATATGACATTTTTTGTAAATTACTCCTGAGCATATAGCTTGGATAGGTCCTCTGCAAAAGCCTTTTTGATGGCTTCACGTTTTATCTTCAGAGCTGCAGTAACTAGGCCACTTTCAGGGGTCCATGGTTCAGGGATAAGCTTGATCTTCGCAGGTATCTCAAATTTATCAAGATTTGCCTTTCTCCCTTCCTGTTTTATAGCAACATAAGCCATTATAGGACCTTGAAGAATCCAGAATTGAACAAAAGTGATGCAAGTCTGCGATGAGCAGTCTAGGTTGAACTATAAATTCAAAACTGATTCCCTACTAGTGTACGAACATGCATGATTAACCCCAACTTAACCCAAAATATAAAACACAATCGCAGACAAGGACCTAGCTACAGAACTTGACCATGTAATTCAATAGTTTTTCAATGTTTTGTCAAAACTACTCGACTCTACAAGTAGGAACAACTAGACTTTGGCCCACCTAACACTGTTGACAAACACTTCGTTCGTCAATGAACCATGCCAAAAGTAATACTGCAGACCATATTAGGATTTAATTTTTGTTTGATTCAATAAAGGATAACACTTTACGTATACTAAGTGCCCGTGAAATCTCAGCACAGTGCTTTTACCACTTTGCATTTAGAATTATTACTATATAAAAATGAAGCTGGGAGATTATTAAAAGAATGATGAGGTTGCAACACATATTCATACAAAACAAAGAGGAGATACGGTGTGTTGCAAAAGTTGGATCACATTAAATCACTTTTCAGTTCTTAACAAGAAAGTGATATGCAAATATACCAAAATTGTTTGTGCGGATTGTTGTAAATTAAATTGCTTTCAACCAAATAAGTATATGACAACCTGTTTATTAATACCATAGATATCATGGAAATTCACCAAATAAAGCAGCTAGCGTTTATTTTGGCCGATATTAGATAAGGCTTTCAGTTAAATATCAGATAAGGATTTAAGAAAGCTAACATATAGTAAATCTCCATCTTACGAGATAAGTCATAAGTTAATGAATCACTGGTTAAGGGTAGAATTCAGATAAAGAAATTAGAACAGAAGAAATTCTCATGATACCTTTACAAGTGATGCTTGTACTTCCTTGATGGTTTCCTCCTTCAGGCACAAATCTGTGAAATCGGTGAAATCCAAACCCTCTCTCTTAGCCCAATCCTCAATGGCAGGACGTGATACCACAATAAGAGCCACACAATAGTTGTGAAATGGATCAGCATGCAGCATAATATTGTCAACATAGGGACACGAGGAAAGCGCTGCCTCAACCTGGTAGCATAAATATTAGTATTGTAGCCAGCAACTTTCACTGATTTAAGACAGCTCTCAAAGCACTAATACCTTCCCAAGAGATACATATTCTCCGTGTTGAAGCTTAACAATGTCCTTCTTCCTATCAATTATTTCCAGGCAACCATCAGAATGAAACTGTCCAATGTCGCCGCTGTAAAACCATCTCATTCCTCTCTCATCAACCTGTCCAGAGTCATCGAATCAAACATAGCAAACCTTTCAAGGAAATTAAATAGACAGAACAAAACCAACCTTATAAGCTTCTTTTGTTTTTTCATCATTCTTGAAGTATCCAACAGTAACGCTGGGACCCCCTATCACTATCTCCCCGCGTGGCAAGGGTGAATCATTTATTAGATAACCACCTTCTGGCCAATCAATCAGCTGGAAGGAGAGAATGTAAACAGAGGTCAGTCTAGGAGCCAATAAGTTCACCAACTATCAATGTACTCAGTTAATGAAATAGAGATGACGGTCAGAAGGGATCTAAAAAGTGATGACAGCCCACCATTGTGTTTGAAGGTGTTTTAAATAGCAATGACCAGTTGGCAGTCCTCGCCAAACAAAAAACAGTTTTAGGAGATAAGACACAGTTTTGTTGTTTCATGGTGATGGTAGATACGTTAACTAGCTAGTAAATAGGGCTGGCAAGGGCTCCTTAATAGTTTCCACCAAATTTTAGAATAATCGTTACACATGCTTATCAAGTACATGTAAACGTCTACATCTTTAGATCTAGGTAACATTTCAGTGGCAGATCAACACCTAGGTCTTTCTAGCTAGACATTCTTAAGTCTTAACCATTGATATCAACAAATTGCAGAGGCCTCCATAAAATGTGAAGATATTTTGATTTCAGTTTGTGGAAACCTCCCGTTTTCTTACCTTTATCACCGCACAGGGAAGCGGGGCTCCAACACGGCCAACTGATGTATCGTCATACTCTGTAAATGCTCCAGCAGCACATGTTTCAGTGAGGCCATACCCTTGGCCAATTGGAGCACTGGAAGGAATAAGGTGATTAGCAAAAGGTACTACAAAAGCATAAGATATGCATCACGAAACGAG
The DNA here is from genome assembly GCA_006409495.1 of Sedum album. Taxonomy (NCBI): domain Eukaryota; kingdom Viridiplantae; phylum Streptophyta; class Magnoliopsida; order Saxifragales; family Crassulaceae; genus Sedum; species Sedum album. Next base: position 14,634 of record QZGG01001147.1, read on the forward strand.
ATCTTACAACATAAGCTTTAATTGTTAGCCATGCTTAATAAACAGACATCTTACCCGAGACAAATATTGATAAATCTTTGAGTGTCAGCAGACAAAGGAGCTCCTCCCGATAGCAAAAAGCGGATACGACCTCCCAAAACTGCTTTGACCTTTCTGAATACAAGCAAGTCCCATAGATGCTTTTCTATCCCCCAGGCACCAAACCAACTTCCATTGACTGCGGAAAGCCGACGAGTGTATGCTAAATTAAATAGTTTCTTGGCCAGTCCACCTTTTGCATCCACCTGATGAGTTTAAAACTATGATGTAACATAACACATACTTGTAGGCCTATTGATATTCGTCATCCGCTAACTAATCGGATTGCGTATAGAATCCTAAATGACATAGCAATACCTTCTTGCGGACGCCATCACGAACACGATCGAGAATCGCAGGAACAGCAGCCATGATTGACGGTCCTAGTGCGGTGGCATCTCCTTCCGTCCCTCTTTTTATCTTATTTGATGTATCTGTGAGAGTTAATGGAGATCCATATCCAATGCAAGCCCCGACAGCAGGAACTATGTTCTAGCAAAAACCGATTACAAGCAAAATTCACATTTCAATACTTTATGCAGGACTATGGGTCAACCTTGACTGATAACCATACCTCAGCTGCTAGTTCAAGAATATGGGCCAAGGGCAGATATGCTAAATAAACATCCTTGCTTCCAAGATCAGGGATAATCATCATTACAGCTGAAATAGTTGCTAGGACATTTTTATGGGTCATCATTACACCCTACAATAGGTAAACTTTGGGTAAGAATAAATTCGTATCAGCAATCGTATTGAAACCACTACTTGTACTCCATACCAAGTTACAGAATTCCTTGTCACAGACTTGTAACCAAGGTTTGTATGATGCTCACAGATATCAATGGGAAAGAAGCATGCATAACTAACCTTCGGTAACCCAGTACTCCCACTAGTGTACATGATGACTGCAATATCAGCTGGAAGAGGTAAATCCGCATCTGATGGATTAGCGCGTCCCAGTTTCTCTACATCAGCAAAGGAAGTGATTGTCCAGCCACTGACCTCTTGAGCGGAGATATCAGAAGGTATGTCGTCATCCATACATATTATGTTTTTCACGGTATCTAATTGTCGACTTATCACAGCAAGCTTCATCAATTCTTTTCTTCCACAAATCACAGTTGTAACTTCCGTCTAAAAACAAAAGAGTCTTAGCTATGGATAAGACATGGTTGTTTATGCAGACTAGGAAAAAAATGAGAAACTTATCAGATTTTCACAACAATGTGAAAAGATGCAAAAAACACAGAATTACAAAGAACGAATTTTACGATACGCTAGATATGGTCCATCAATTACAATTGCAGTCATCTCCATTATATCAGGGAATCAGGGACCGGCAGTAAAGAGATGCCTAATAAATGTCTATACACAAAATGCTGAAAAACAAATATAACTGTGAATTACAAGCTCAAAGATTATGGTTGAGAAAAACTGGATATATCACCATACTTCCATTTCCAATTAAGCGTTCACCAAATCCCCACTGCTTCATATGAAATGCTAAGGAAATAAGCATCTACCCATAAGGATAGTTTCACCCGTGGGATATCACTTTATTTGCAATAAACAATAAAGTGATTGTAATAGTTTAAAAATTATATGGACTAAATGAAGGTGAACAAATGCTTTGAAATAAGCTTGCCATCTGTATAACTCAGTTCAGAGAATCTCACCTCATTTAAAGAGTGACATAAAGCTTCCTCCCCAAGAGATGCATATATGGTCACAACAGTAATATTTCGTCTAAAGCAACCCTATCACATACAAAAAGTTTTGTTATGCCATTGGGACAAAAAATTCATGGCAGAAGTATATGAAGATAGAAAGTTGAGATGTAGATTCAAGGCTTATCAAAATCAAACACTAGAATGAAAAACCATATGTTTTTCAATCTAATTTGATGCAATATGTTTTATTTTTTATGGGAAACAGAGACATATATGAAAATTCATAATTAAAAACAGAAAAGTGTTCGTTTGATGCACACATGGAGAGCAAAAGGTGAAGCATGTCGAATGAGAGACAACAGAGATATGGTCCTCGATCAATTGTAATGAAGAACATAAAAAGTTACCCTTTTAACTAGTGAATGAAAATTTTATAAACATTTTACATAGGATGAGATGGAATAAAGGTCCATCTATAACAAGAAAACAGTGAGTGGTAACACAGGATATGACACCTATTTTTTGGGTTCTCAAGATTGATCTTTTGTATCACTGTTTCTGGCTCTTTAAAGATAAATTCACCAAGAAGAACAATGTGTAACTATGGGGAAATAAATTTCAAATATATATGTTTGAGAAACAAATGCAAGCACTAATACTCACCTGCAGTGCAATGAACCACTCTTCTCTTGTGTCAGCAAATATAGCAGCTCGTTCTCCACTCTGATGCCCAAGTTGAGCTAAACCAGAAGCAAAGCTACAAACCGCATCAAACGTTCTACCATACGTAAGCCACTTATACTGTCCCAAATGAACCTTCTCGAACGATTTTCCATTAACAACCTCTACTTCTCTTGCAATCACTTCTCGAGTTCCAAGCAACGGCTTGTCTGCATGTTTCCTGCATGAGTAATCAAACAGTTCCGCCAGCGTCGACACATCATCCCATGCAGTTTCAATGGGTGAAGAAAATCGATGATTTCGAATAGCATATCCCGGTTCACCACCCACATCAGCTTGAAGTCCACGCTTCTTACCTTTCTTAGTGTTTTGCAAAATGATAGCAGCTAGCAGAGGGGCAAGTAGTCCTATTAGATACGGAGTCATTCTTCAATACCCAAAAACGCTCAACCTTTATAATCAGATATCACACAGCTGTTCCCAATTCTGTTCAACAAACACATTGCAAATAATTAACATATCTATATCCAACTACCACAGCCTAATTGTAATATGAAACTGCATACATGATGATTCATACTACTAGGAATAAATACAGGATTTAATTCAAAAGGCTACAAATAATGTACGCTGTTTATGATGATGTGAAAATCAGTATTATAAATTTGCATCTAACTAATCGGAGTTCGGAATGACAATATTAAAGTAGTGTGGAACTTACGGACGCCGTCGCAGCGACTGCGACTGGAGAATCGAGCGGCGGAAAGATCGAGGGAGGGACGAGAGACGGAGAATCTGAAAATCTCTAGAAGCTAGTCGCTTCGTATGTCGTACGGGAGAGTGATTAACTCGCATGAATCGGACTGATGAATTTGTGACGTGGTTTATTTATGAACGTACACGTGTCATGATGATAAACGGACGGTTGAGAAGTCCAGTAGCTTCTGAGGTTCGGCAAATATGATACACAAAATCTGCTTTCATTTCTTATCCATACGTTCGATTATTGCTAAAAAAGTGGTGAACAAAGAATACAAGAACTGCTCATGTTCTGCTACATCACTTGGCTGTTTAACCTCTCAACACATGAATCTGCTGCAAATTTAACTAACCAAGCTTGCCAATCCTTCAGCACTTGAATTTTAAAAAGTGTATCGCATTAGTTGCTTATGAAAATAAAGACTAATTTTACACGATATGAATAGCAAATTGAAACAGCTGATGCACTCACATTTGAGAGTCAAAACTAATAAAAAGGAAGAATTGGTTTGCTTTGCCGTTCGTGTGTTTGTAGTGTTACTAACCCCAGGAGGTCTAAATGAGTTTTTTCTTCTCGAAGTAGTGTTTCAAGCGCCATAACTGGATAACGGAAACAACAATGCAAGTGCCAAGAGACATAATACTGAACCATGCTACTCTTGCATTCGTTTGTTCACTTAATTCCCTCATATCTGCCTCCCTGCGCACATAATGTACAAAAGAGCGAAATGGTTAATAAAATTATGCTTCTATTATCAACTGTTAGTTATTATCTAATGGATACAATGTTGTTGCACTTTTATCAGCAATCAGAATGACATTTATCATCTATGTAACAGTTGCTTGCACGCAAATAGTAGGAAATGTTTATAAAACAGCCCAGCAAAACAGACTATTCAAGCTACATAAAAAAGGCTATCAAATAAGTTTCCTTAGACTTATCCGAGGATGCATTGCAGCAGCGAGGGAAAGGGTGCTGCTCAGACTGTATAACGGGCTGGCTATGTTCAACTAGCTTCCATCAAGTGAAATATAAAGAATAATTTGATTAGAGAAATGCACTATGTAGCTATGGAAAATGCACAAATGGAAACTTATACATGGATCAATATAGAGTCATGCTCCACTTGGGAGTCCACAAATTCCATGAAATTCACAAACCTCAGGAAGCGACTTGGTCTATCATATTAGTCTCACATTCAACAACTAAGGGATTCTTTTGTTTGCTCGTATAAGCTTGTTATTTTAACAACTAGATGTTTACTCATGTGGAAACAGCCATATGCGATAAGAAATGAGCTGAAAAGCTAAACAACAAAATGAAACGCCAGTGCTTAAGTTTTTCCTTTACGTACCGGTCCTTGAGATAGTTCAATGTTTCATGTATTCCCTCGACAATTCCTTCAAGTTTCAACAGCTCCAGCTCAACACCCTAAACACACAAATCTGGTTAACTTCACTCACGTCAAAATACAAAACCTCCAGACTACAACTACAAAATCAATAGTATAGTACCTCAATCTTATCTTTCTTCGCAACACTATCCCAGTCTTTCGCAGCAATCCCAATCTTCCAATCAAGGCTCAACGTCATATCCACTTCTTGTCCTCCATGATGAACATCCTTCCAAAAACACGCCAAGTAAACTCCAGCTTCTTTAGTCGTAAACGCAAACACACCGCTAGTCACATTCTCATGATGATGAAGATTGTTACCAAACGGAGATGTAACCTAAACACAAAACACATCCAAATCAAACCAACATTTACACTAATCAACTAATCATAAATCCAGCAGCAAAACAATCAAATCTGAATCAAAAGATGCATACACGAGCTGAGATGGTGGGCGTATGCGCGGTGGAGTTTGCATCATCAACAACGACGTGGTAGTCAGCTAAAACGACGACGTTGGATTGGATATCTTCAGAGACGCATTTGGTTGTTCCGGAGCTGGGAAGATTGAACCAAATAGCATCAGCTGCTCCCATGGTTAATATCGTCCACGTCAGCACCGCTGCTGCAACAAGAAGCCGTGAATCCGCCATTGGATGAAGTTTGTAGAGAGAGATTGGTGCGAGATTTCAGTTGGAAGACTCCGATTCGATCTCATTCGCCATTTCTATCAAAAGTCAACATCGGCAACGATGAAGCACGACCTGCTAGTGACGTGGCCAACAACGCACACCGATTATCGGTACATACTCAGTATCGTTTTTACAAAATTACTCTCTTTTATATACTCTCAGTCTCTCACACATTTATTACAATGAGGTCGATAATGGAGGGTATAACTGTTCAAAATATTCAGTGTGTACTGATTTTCGGTACGTAGTTTTTGGTATATATTTGTATTTGGCATTAAAAAGTTGAATTGGATTTTCAATGAGGGAGCCGCCGGAGGTGTTGCCGGAGTTTGAGCGAACGGGAATATACCGGCTGAGTGACTCAAGTGGCGTTTTTGTAGACCCAGTCCGCATTCTCAACCGATCCTATTCGACCTACAAACTCTCTCCTTCAGTTTATTACTCTCGCTTCTTCCAATCACAATCACAACAACAGTCTTGCCCTAACTCAACTTCTCGCAAGCGTAAACGAGCGAAAACAAGAACCAAATCGGATGATAATCTCACTCTCAATCAAGCTGAGTCCATGGCTTTATTGCGTCACCAGGAAGTCAGGCCGATGTTGCTCAAGGCGCATCAATCGTTTTTACAAGCCACGCATTTGATTTCAGTACTTCCTTTGTTGAGAAACATTGGTTATATCACTAGTACTGATTTAGGCATTTTGAATGATGTTGAGGTGGAAAAGGATCGATCTTTCGTCGAGCTTAGGAATCTCTGGCAGGCTTCTTTATATTGCATCACTCTGAACATTCATTTAAATAACATTCATGCTTTAAATGATGGTTCGTTCTGCTTTCTTTATTACTCGCTATTTCCTATGAGCTTATATTAAGTTTGCTTTTGTCTATCTTGTGTTGTTTCTTCTGATGGTAACTTGTTTTTTTCTTTAGGTGAGATGGCACCCCTTGTTAAAAAAGAGCTTCCTCTTTTTAATAACATTGTTTCTAATGAGAGCGAAGATGATGTGGAAGCTGAGTTTCTTGACCGGAAATATATTATACCCGGGAATAGTTGTTTCTTAATGGTACACCCTTAAATAAAGACTTTACTTGAGTTATATACATGTGGATGCTTCGTAGTGTTTCTCTTTATGCTTATATTGTTTGACTAATTACGTTTTGCCTTTGTTTCCGTGGACTACTATCAAGTCAGATATGATGCAGATTAACAAGTTGATTCCAGGTACTGTTTAAATTATAATTGTTTTGTATGAAGATATGATTAGCATTTGCCGTGGTAGTGCTTGTGTCTGTTTTTTCTCTACATTACTACGGAAGTATTGAGTGAATTTTTTGTTTAAATATGCAGATAGTTCTGACAGTGGATATAATCTTATTGTTATTGATCCGCCCTGGGAAAATGGAAGTGCCCGTCAGAAATCTATGTGAGAATTACATGTTGAATTCAACATTTGGAATATTCAGCTGTTACATTAACAAGTGTGGTCAGTTATATCGCAACATCTCATGTTTTACTTCTTATAGGTATCCAACCTTGCCAAATAAATATTTCCTTTCGCTTCCTGTTAAGAAGCTTGCTCACACAGAGGGTGCTCTTGTGGCCTTGTGGGTGACAAATAGAGAAAAGTTTAGGAACTTCGTTGAGAGAGAGCTTTTTGACAAATGGGAAGTGAAGCATGTTGCTACATATTACTGGTTGAAGGTCTTTTATTTTACTTCACCTCTATTTCTCGCTGAAAAGTTTTTGCCGGTAGTACTTATTTGGCATCATTTCTCATTTCCTTTCAGGTCAAAGCAGATGGTTCATTAATTAGTGATTTGGACCTCTTTCATCATAGACCTTACGAGTGTCTTCTTCTTGGCTACTGCTATGGAGATGTTGGTTTAGTGACACATACACATCAAAACTATGAATTGGCCTTTTGTATGAATCTTATTTATCTTTCTCAATTTTTGTTAAGGTTGCAAGTTCCACTGAGAAAGCAGCATTCAAACATATACAAGATAATGTCATTATCAGTATCCCGGGAGATTATTCAAGGAAACCTCCCCTTGCAGGTATTCCATTTGAAAGTGTCACTAAATGTCTTTGCATATTATAGTGAGAATATTTAGATTGTTCAAGTTGTTCCGAACCATTTACATTAAAAGTCAGGGTCTTGTATTATATGCGACCACTCCCCAACATGCATTGTACTTTTTTAACTATTCCAGTCTGTATTCCTGCATTGGTAATTTAATTTCCCCGTCTCCTTCCTTTATAACCCTGCTTGAACAATTTTGTGTGAAACAGAACTGTTGAAGGAATATATACCAGGTTCAAAACCCGAAAGATGCATCGAATTATTTGCAAGGGAAATGGCTTCTGGGTGGACGTCATGGGGAAACGAGCCCCTTCATTTCCAGGATTCTAAATATTTTATAAGACAAGTGAAGATATGATTAGGTGTAGGTGTGCGTTTTAGGCAAAACTAGCCCTACAATAGCATTAGTCACCTGACTCCCCCATTCAAGAGCAGGTTTGGAGCACCCTGGTGGCAGTAATTTAATGCCTTGTATTGATTCCACCATAATGTAACACTTGCTAGTTTCACCTTTCAAGACGATCAGCTCACTTGATAAAAAGAGTTCAACAAAAAGAATGTCTCCTTCCCATGTTGGACTTCTCTTTATACATTATTGTAACTGGGTTAAGTTTTAGGAGGACATTAAATATTAGTGAGACGAAAGACGAAATCTCAATCGTTGATTTGATTAATCTGACGGTTGAAATTAAAGTTGGTTATTAATTAATTGGGCGGTTGGATTTGTTAAAAACAGGGGTGGTTGGAGTTGACGGTTATTTTTTATTTAAATTTCATTCGTTAGATTATTAGTAATCAACGAACGAGATTGTGTGTCACCGTCTTACAAATACTTATCCGCCCTTCTTGAACTTTTCCCAATTGTGTCATTTGAATTGGGCCTCTTAACGAGCCGAACGTAGACGGAAATCTCAGGCCCAAAGAAACCGACGGCGTGCTGATTCCATCTCTCGGAAACCTAAGACATTTTCGTGTTGCTGCTGTTGACTGCAAATTTCATCATCCCTGCGAATCAATCCGTTACGATTACGATGGGTTACTCAAAAGAGCAGTTGCTTGCGCGCTTAAAGGTATTGTCTCTACTCCATATCTCGATTCGTGTTTAAGTTGAATACTGCATTTTTAACTGATATTGAGCATTTAGATCGCTTCATATATTAGTGGCTTAAGTGTTTCTGTAATTCATTTAGGACTTGCAAATCAATTTCTCTGTTTATGAGCATCCGGTTGTTTTGACAGTTGAAGCTCAGGTAATATACTCTGGATTTCAATGTATTTATCTTCTGTTTTCATAGCTGGTTGTATGAAAATGCTATGGCATATCATGGAAATTATTTTATGTCTTGCATCAGGCTAAATATGTTGGACATTTGAAAGGTGCATTGAGCAAAAATCTGTTCTTGAAGGTATTCTTGAGGTTTCAGACTTGTAATTGCTTGCCGATTTTGATTGATCATTTACTACTGTATATCATAGTAAGTGGCTTAGTGGTTATGTTATAAACTAAACATAATGCTGATGTGCAGGACAAAAAACAAAGATACTACATTGTTTCTGCTTTTGCCGATACCAAAGTAGATCTGAAAGGTATGATTTTGTCAGTCTTTATGTTTTATTAATTTCGGGCTCCAGTCATGGCAAAACAGTGTATGTTCATTCTGTTAAACCATTCACATGATATATACTCAAGCTGTTCTCCACTTTTTTCGAACATGACTGGATTGAAACTTCTTTTATCACTTATATGCCAACTGTGGTTTATTGTGTTTTTTGTCTTTAGTGTATGTGGGGTTTATTTTGGGTTTCTAAGCTTTGCAGTTTTATCTCAGAGGCTGGGTTTGGGTAAAGGGGGTTTGCGAATGGCTCCTGAAGAAGCATTAAAAGAAATACTGCAGGTTTCACTCATATTCCTTCGTTTCTCTCATATGGGCTGGCTATATTGGGTGTTAAAAATTGCAGAGTATGTCAGTGTAGAGCTGCAGATATTATCATCAGTATATGTAAGAGATTTTCACGGATCGTGAGCTTGTACACTAATACTATATAGATGTTGATGAAAACATGCATGATTATTGGTTACATCTGATAGCATTAGATCCCTAGTGAGGCAGCCCGTTTGCACCTTCATTTTAGGGATCATTAGCCACAGGGCTCTGGCGTTTGGTGTGTAGTATTTTTTACATGAGATTTTCTTTCACAAAGTCAACATCTAATGCGACTATGATATGTTTTTAAATTTCTAGGTGCCATTAGGTTGTGTGACACCCTTTGCAGTGGTGAATGAATCAGCCGGGTATGTTTGCTTCCTTCTACAATCTTCTTCTGTAGATGAATTCCCTCATATTATTTGTATTACAGATCACCATTTGATTAGTGTGGCATGTTACATCTTTATGACTTGCTATTCCAAGCTTATAATTGATTATTCATTTCAATAAAACCTTCATATCTTAGGTGGTTTCACTTTCGGTCTCATAAATATTTAAGTGGTAGAAGGTGAAATATTGGGTATATGTATTTTGCAAAAGAGAATCTTATATTTACACCTATAACAATATACACTATTTTCTTGTCAAAACAGTTTGAAACTCATTTCTACTCACTTATCTGACATTTGCAGGAATGTTTCTCTCTTGCTGGACCAAGTATTTAAAGAGAAAGAGTGTTGTTTTTTCCACCCGTTGTCTAACGACATGACAGTATGTGAGTCAAATTCAAAACACGTTCTTATATATTCTAAAAGGATTATAGAAATAACTTCTAGTGGTTTCAAGTATGATCATTTAATCCCACAAACAACTCTTTCAAATTTCAATGCCACCAACAGCCATGTGTCTCTTGTTGTTACTCATTTTTGTCATTTAAAAGTAAGTTCTAGCTTCTCACACTAACTTCTTATTATCTGGTGCCAGCACTCCGTGCTTGTGATCTCGAGAAGTTTCTAGTTTCAATTGGAAAGGAACCCTCATTTGTAGACCTCGAGGTAATTCATCTTTTGGATTGGACCCAATTTGAATACATATATGATATATCTCATTTTAATGTCAATGTGCTTTGAAGGCTAACCCGCCTGTTGGGAAAGATCAACCTCCTGATTTGGCTGAACTAGTTCCGTCTGGATCTGTTTTGCTGCCAGAACTACCTGTAAGTGATAGCTCCTTGAGTAAACCGAACGAGAAGCCTGGATCGTTCAGAAAAGAGGTCCCGACGATTGAAGGTAAAAAATGTTCATACTGATACTTTGTCTAAATAATATTTACCAGTTCTCTCATGTCAGAATTGGCTATAGATTTGCAGTTATTTTAAAGAATGCACTAGCACAACTTGTCATTCATGTTATTATTAACACAGATTGATAGAAGCAATAAAAATTTAAAAATGTTATTGATAATTAGGTGCATAAGAATGTACCATTATGTGTATAAATTTAAGTGTGCCCTGTTCCTAGACCATTTCAACTCAAACTTTGGTACTCAACTTCATTGTAATTTAGTGTTTGGTGTTTTTGGTGTAGCTCATGCATTGAAACCAAGCATTAAAGCTCAAGTCAAGGATATTAAAGCTATAGCAAAACCAACTTCAAGCATCTTCACTGATGCAGACCAGTTTACTGAAGAGTTTTTTAAAAGAACACTTAACATTATTCAGGAACAGGTAGGTATTGATTTTTGTATTCCAAGTACTCTGTCTTTAAATATTACTGACACTTAAATTCTTTATTGTATAGATCACTGATGAGACTATAAAGCAACATGGAGCAGGACTTGGAGATGTAATATCCCAAAAAGTCAGAAAACATCTGTCCGAGGATTTTAAAAACTTAGCTGTGAGCATCTGGCAGTACATGTCCTTTTGCTTGTACACAATCTTCTTCCATTTGCTTATTTCATTTTTTTTACTTTGGCAGGTGATGTTCAAGAACTCTGCATATGCGGATGGATTTAGTGCTGCTAAACACTCGGGAGCAAATTAATAAGAAATAAGCCTTGTTACTCAATTGCAGTAGAACTACAAGTTGTTCTGGCATTGTTTACTTAGCCTTGTTACTCAATTGTGATAGCTACCTATACCAACTACCTTATACTTTCATTTGGACTCAGTTCTCAAGTTTCTCCCAACTTTTTCAGATAATATTTTTAACAATTATGATGTTATAGCTATTATGTTATCCAAATATCCAACAAGGGACTCAGAGATTGACAACTCGAAATGTATAAAGAAAGCAACATCTACCAGCAGGTTCATGTCGGATTGGTACTTTGATGACAATCTTACCAATGTTAACTTTCAATTATTCCAAGTTTCATTTGATATCAAAATGCCTTAATTCTTAATAGAAAGCCGAGCCTTCATTCTCTCAACTGCCTCCCTCAACGTGTATTCATCCTTGCAGAAAGTAAACCTCACCAAATTTTTCCCTTCTTCCGGAATCATGTAGAAGGCGCTGGTCGGAATTGCTACAACGCCAACTTCTTTGATAAGATACTCGCAAAATGCAACATCATTTTCATGGCCAAATGGAGTGTGATCAACAACCACAAAGTAAGTGCCACTTGATGGATACACCTTAAAGCCAACTTCCTTTAGCCCTTCAACCAGTATCTGCTTTTTTGAAGAGTAATCCTGTCTCAGCTCTTCAAAGTATGAGTCTGGAGCCCGCAGCGCAGTTGCAGCTGCTGATTGCAATGGTGTACTAGTAGAAAATGTCAAGAACGAGTGAGCTTGACGCACACCCCATGTTATGTGTGGAGAAGCTATTGCCCATCCAATTTTCCAACCAGTCAAGGAGAATGTCTTCCCTAAGGAATTCAGGGTAACTGTTCGCTCATACATTCCAGGAAGAGAAGCTATAGATATATGCTCCATTTCAAATGCTAATTTGTCATAAACCTCGTCAGAGAAGACCAATACATCATTTTCGATGCAGAGAGAAGCAATCTCCGTCAGTTCATCGTGGGTAAACATCTTTCCTGTGGGGTTATGTGGAGTGTTGATTAGGATAGCTCGTGTGTTCTTGGATATGATGGATTTGAGCTCCTTAATTGGAACAGCAAAATCTGGGGGACGCAGAGTAACGCATGTTATTTTGGCTCCTGCCATGGCAAGTGTAGCCTCATAAGAATCGTAAAAAGGGGCAAACACAATAACTTCGTCTCCAGGATTAATCAATCCTAACATAGTAGCAGCTATTGCTTCAGTGCACCCTGAAGTAACAGTAACTTCTTTATCAGGGTCTACCACAAGACCAGTGTCTTTCTGAAACCGAGAAGCAATAGCAGCGTTCAAGTCAGGTACTCCGCATCCACGAGCATACTGGTTTTTTCCATCCAGTATAGCTTCAACAGCAGCTTCTTTAACAAACTCAGGCCCATCAAAATTTGGAAAACCTTGACCAAGATTGATAGCTCCATATTGAACAGCAAGCGAACTCATCTGCGTAAATATTGTTGTCTTGAACTTCTCCAACCTCTTAGCAACCTAAAAAAATAGCGCATTTACAAATAAGAAGCTTACTATAACTTGGTGCTAGTTAATAACATAAAAAGAGTGGATCACTTATAGTAAAAACCGAACAACTTTTACAACAACATTGCGAATTTTTATCAAGCAAACTATCCCATTGTGAATTTGGGATTGTATGTTTCTGCATTAAAAATTTGTTCATAAGTAAATCTTTAAACTTTTTCAATATCAATGTAACCCTAACAAAGTCAGAAAGGTCAAATCAAGTCATGTCCAGTTCACAGATCAACTAAAACAACATACGATTCATCAATTGACCTAATCAATAAGCTCCATCAAAATCAACCAACGAAAAAAATCAATACTGAGTTTAAAGACGCAGCTGAGGTACCTGCAAGGGCAAGGGCTTGTCGGATGAATTGTTCGCCATGAGCAAATCAGTAGGTGAAACTGAAATTGATCATACGATGTCGGAGTATTTATTCTCGTACCTACGAATCGAATCGAATCAATTTAACGCAGCATGTTTCTTGCCTCTTTTTCCGTCCAGATTCGTTGTATGCGTTTCGTTTCTTTTATCAAAATTTGGCTAAGGCATGGAAGTGGGTGTTTGTGCTGCCACGTCATTATTAAATTTTATTATAAAAAATTAATTTTATTATTTATTTTTTGAAATCTACAAAAAAACGTTTTCCCGCTCAAAGCCGCATTTTTCAATTTGAACTGCGCCCGACTTCTTCCGACCGTTATCAGATCCAACCAAACCTTCCACCGATCTAAACCGTCAAGAATCTCCGAAGCTATGGCTGAAGCGGAAGACGCGGGTTCGCAGCTGATGCAGAAAATCGCGAAAATTCTAGACGAAGCTCGAACCTCAAACGCAGCACACGTTCGTAAAATCAAGGAATTGACTAAGTTACGCTCCTCCGCCTCCAACGGATTCTTCTCAGCTTTTTCCAAAACCCTAATTCCTCTTTTTGATTACGGAAAGCGTACGGCCGCCGCTGAGCGTATTGTTCGATTCGTTGCGATCTTCGCTACTACTAGGGATTTGAATGACGCTAGTTTGTCAGATTTGTTTTTGGAGGAGTTTGTTAGGTTTTTATTGGTTGCTTCTTCGGCTGCTAGTAAGACTGCGAGGCTTAGGTCCTGCCAGATCATATCTGAGGTATGTGTTGAGCTTTTTTGAGGCTATTTGTGTGCTGAAAAGTGTGTAATTTGGCATTTTGGTGATGCTTTTTGTGTATTGTTTGAATTTGTAGATTATTATGCGTTTGCCGGATGATGCGGAAGTGAGCGATGAGCTATGGGATGAAGTGATAGAGTGTATGCAGTTAAGAATTGAGGATAAAGTTTCTGTTATTCGTACATATGCGGTGAGAGCGCTTTCACGTTTTGCAAATGATTCTGAGGATAGTGACATCCTTGAGCTGTTACTCAATGCACTGGACTTGGAACAAACATCGGTCAGTTTATCTGTATTTCAATGTTTTCTTGTATTGCGGATTGAATGCTGGTTGTAACTGTATAAGGAAATGGTTTCATATATAGGAGGTGCGTAAGGCCTTAGTTTTGGCTTTGCCTGCAACAAATATCACTGCATCAGCAATAATTGATTGTACTCTTGATGTGAGTGAATCTGTAAGGAGAGCAGCTTACTGTGCCCTGGGACGCAAGTTTCCGCTTCAAAGCATTAGGTAATCGTCGTATCCTCTTGTAATTGAGTTCATTGTTCAAAACGTGAACTCTTTATATTGGCTAAGCTACTATAAGAGCAGCGTTTTATCATTGACTTGCAAGAATTAATATAGGCATTTGGGATCTTTTCAGCATTAAGATGAGGACTATCATTCTAGAAAGAGGACTTGCTGATCGTTCTTCTGCGGTCAGAAATGATTGCCTAAAGTTAATGAGGGATGAATGGCTTACCAAGTGCTGTAGTGGAGATCCTCTAGAGCTTCTTCAGTATCTTGATGTAGAAACATATGATTCAGTGGGAGAGAGTGTCATGGAAGCTCTTTTAGAAGCTGGGTTAGCTCAACTGCAAGGAAGTAAAGGCATTGAGTGTATATTTCCTTTAAGCGATACAGGTTGGCACCTTTTTACTCTGCAATTGCTGTCTCGTAGGTTTCCTACTTTCCTAGAGGGCAGTAAAATAACCCTAATATATTTTGACAATCGGCTGTATAATTTTTAGGTTGTATGTATTTAAATATACAACCTAATCAGTCACTTGCCTTCTAGTCGACAACACTCAGAGAACCTGTTAAGGCTTAATACTGCAGGTGGACCTAAAATCTAAATATACTCTTCTCTTTTTAGCTGTAGATGGGGAGCCGGATTCTTCAAACTTCCAACTCTTGGAACCTGAAAAAGCTCTTTATTGGAGGATCGTGTGCCATCACCTTCATAAAAAGGCACAGGTGATTTACCTGAACTTGTGTTGATAAATTTTGGCCTATGCGTATATCTCCTTTGTTACACGTCAAGTTTTTGCAATGAGAATGTAACTTGATGTCGTGATTCACTTTTATCCCCACGTTTTAGGTTTTTCGCTATATACATTATGCCATATTAAAAGTTGAGCAAAGTAGTGACTACCTCAAACATAGTACTAGGAATAAGCAAGTGAAACAAGGTTAGAAATGTTTGAGACTGTAAAATGAAAGCAAATGGTTTGCATAAAAATCAATTCTCGGATTTAATGACCATGTCTATGGTATGTGTCAGAATACTAAACTTATGAAGTAAAAATTACATTCAGAGATGAGTTTAATTTTATGGAGGCAAAGTTCACGAGTCAGCATATGGCTGTTTGTTTTAGAACCCATTATGTGCGTCAACATATGAAACGCTTAGAATGATAGACTGTAACTCTAAGCCTATTAAAATCACTGCATGTTTAAGTATTGCCTCTTTACTAATGACTTATATTGTTATCACTCTTTTGTCCTTCGGCAAATGATTGAATAGGAAAAAGGTCATGATGCAGCTGTAACAATGGGCAGTGAAGCAGCAGTGTATGCTGCAGAAGCGTCTGACAGTAATGACCTTCTAGAGAAAGTTCTTCCCGCTACAATTTCTGACTATGTGGCCCTAGTCAAAGCTCATCTTTCTGCTGGTAGATGTGTTCCGTAAATTTGACACATATGTTTTTATTGTCTAATCTTAATTTGTGGACAAATTCTTACAGGTGCAGATTACCATTTTGCATCAAGACAATTGCTTTTGCTTGGTGGAATACTTGATTTCTCAGATTCCACAAATAGGAAAGTAGCTGCATTGTTCGTGAAGGAGTTACTATTCAGGCCTCTTGAACACGAAACTGATGACAGCGGTAACAAAGTTGTCCTAGGTGATGGCATCAGTCTTGGTGGTGATAAAAAATGGGCTGACGCTGTATCTGTACTGGCTAGAAAAGTTCATGCAGCTGCTGGTGAATATGAAGATACTGTTTATGGAGTGGTAGAGGCACTTGCTCAACCCTGCAGGGAAAGAGTTGGAGACTTCACCCAGTGGATGCACTGCCTTGCACTTGCTGGACTTTTGTTAGGTGATGAATCATCATACTCGTGGTTACAAAAGAAAATCAATGGATCCGCTGAATTGCTCCTGTCATTGCTGCTTCCAGGGGTATGCTGTTTGATTTGGTATTCTATTTAATTATTATTTTACTATATATTCCATGGAAACTTTTACCATTTCCTGAACACTGACCTTATGAGATTGTTAACGTTACAGGCAAAGCACCCACACCCTGATGTTCAGAGGGCTGCATTAAGGTGTCTTAGCTTTTTTGGCATGCTGGAGCGCATGCCAAGGGGTGATCTAGTGAAGCAGTTAAGAACATCCTTTGTGAAGGGTCCTCTTCCAATAAGTATTGTGGCTTCTAAGGCTCTTTTTGATCTCGGCATGTGGCACAATCCACAAGAACTTGACAATGCCTTGGGCGAGGATCTCACACCTTGGCTAGATAATGTTAATAATTCTCTTCTTCCTACCAGAATTCATGATCAAGATGAGTATTCAAAACTTAAGTGGCTGGATCTGTTGTATGCTGCCTTCGATGGTGATAAATGGTATAGCCATGTAGACTCCAATGAGGATGAAACTCTTCAGACTGTTATTGCAGAAGGATTTTCAAAATTTCTTCTTCTCAGCGAGAACTTTCCTTGTTTGCCTGCTTTGTTGCATCCAGTACTTCTGGTTAAGCTGATCATATTATATTTTAGCGAACCAGCAAAAAACTTCCACAGGTAGAATATTTGTTTTCTTCTCTTACTCTCCTTACAAGTTTTACGAGTTGCTAATTTTTTGTTGTCTTCACATTTTGTTTGTATTAGGCTGAAGCAGTGTTTGTCTGTCTTTTTTGAGCATTATCCATCCCTTGCTGCCAATCATAAGGTTAGTTCCTTTGCTTGAAAAATATTATCCTGATTTTGATCGACCATAAGTGCAATGTGTTTTATGAGGTAAATGATATGCTACTATAACTGCAGAAGTCCATATCCAAAGCATTTATCGTCGTCATGCGCATCATGTGGCCTGGCATCAACGGCAACTCTAGTGGTTCCACTCAATTTATCTCTAACATGCGTAAACGTGCAGTGCAAGCATCACGGTTTATGCTCGAAATGATGCAGGCTCCTCTCTATTCTAAGGTATCCAAGGTTGAGGATGAGAATGGTGGCATTGATTTTTTAGAGCAGGAAGAACAATCAGCCTGCTCATTCTCCTGTGGTCAAGAGGGACTTGCCATTCGCATAGCTGCAGAGGTATGAAATACTTATGTGGCAGTTTTGGTCCTAACAGATTATACTCTTGATACTTTAACTGCTGGAGTAGAATCACATTCATATTTTGTTGCTAGATTTTTATCATCTAAGTGAGTTGCAAATGATGATAATTTGTGCTATTTGCAAACTTGGGCACACATTTTGACTCTTTTGTTATTTACTGATCATCAAGATAGAGTGCTTGTACTGAGTCTCATGCTGAATTTCTAATGCGAACTGGTTTTTTATTCCATGTGAAGGTGGCAGGCTTTCCATTAAAGAAGTCAACAGCAGAAAAATCATATGTTGCAGCATTATGTAAAGTTCTTACACTGATCCGCTTCCGAGCTAGTGAACAAACTGCTCTAAAGTGCGTACTAAAGCTAATGAATCATGTGTTAGAAACTGTATCATCAGAGAAGGAACTCGTGAAGGAGTTTAAACAATGGTGCAAATATCTGAAGGAGCTTGAGAAGCAACCTGAGGAGATTCTAAAACCTGAACAGTTAACTGCTATTTTTGGTAAACTTTCTTTCATATCAGTTTTTGCAACAAAATTTTTATCAATAAATAACCTGAATGGTCTTATCATAAATACTGGAAACTGTTTGCACAGAAACTTTGGAGCTTGATGTAAGCCTTGATATGGATGGTCCTGTAATCCTCCATCAATACCACCTACACCCGCCCCACTCACAACAAAACCGAAACGCCCCAAGAGAAGAACAAGGTTTGAAGATGACGATGACACTTCTGAAGATGATGATCTTGCTAAGGTTCCTCAGGCTTCTGTCTCCACAGCTCACATGG
This sequence comes from Sedum album, assembly GCA_006409495.1. Taxonomy (NCBI): domain Eukaryota; kingdom Viridiplantae; phylum Streptophyta; class Magnoliopsida; order Saxifragales; family Crassulaceae; genus Sedum; species Sedum album. Next base: position 33,045 of record QZGG01001147.1, read on the forward strand.
ATGTACGCACTAATGCGCGATCTGGAAGGGCAAGCAAAATTGCAGCACTTAATAAGATCACTAGTGCTAGCAGAACAAAATTTAAGATTGATGAAGAAAATGAGGATGAAGAAGACCACTCAGATGTAAGTTCTGAAGAAAAGAGCGATGCATCTGACTCGGAAACAGAATGAGTAGCCTCAGGCTTCGTGCTTGAAGACTGCATCAGTTAACGTTTGTTTGCTTCTAGCAAGCAGTAATTGTTTTATATGTAAAACGCCAGTATCTTATTTTTTGTTATATGAATGTGAATTTATATCCACAGCTTCAAAGAGGTCCAAATAACAAGCTCTAGGACAAGGATATAGGAACAGCATTTAAGATTAAAAGTAAAAATCACTATTTTCAACTGTCCGGTATTTTGCGAAGTTTAATATAAATTCATTATTTCATCAAAATCAAAATTTTGTGTTTGTATCGATTATCAAAATCAATGATTATAATTACGTATAAATTTAGGAACAAAATATACATTTCGAAATTTAAATTCAGAGTTACATACTGACATTTGTCCTCACATAGCATCAAATCCCCATCCAATATTGTCCGTGTAAAATCAATAAAACCAAGAAAAAATCGACCGTTTCAAATTCAAATTCAAACACTTACGTCTCGAAAATCCATTTCACAATCCATCACATTCAATCAATGACAGACCACTAATTTCCACGACCCTTTTCAAACATACTAATCTGATTGGTCCGTCATCAAATCACCGTAACCATAAACAGTGGGCCCTACTCAATGTTGTAGTCCGCTCCTTCTTACAAAATGGACGGCTGTGATCATCTCTCACGCTCATTCAAAATCATCATCATCAATAACACATGAATAATTATTTATTATTAACCGCTAATTCAAATTCTCTCATCTTCATCATATAAAAACAGAGCAAGCGTAGAAAAACAGAGCAGAGTGGAAAAATCGATCTTTGGATGCTGAATAGCAGCAATTGAATCGTAATCGAGCGGATTTGTGGGTAGTGGGTGGTTGATTTTTGGAAAGAATGTCGTACAGAAGAAGCTCAGTGACATCATCGACGACGGCTTCATCGCTAGCTAAGCGAGCATCGTCGGAGAATGTGGGAAAGAATGGAGCTGCTTCTGCAGTTGTCGCCAAGAAACGTCAGCCTCTAGCCAATTTGAGTAATCAGAAATTAGGGCATCAGAATGGAGGTCGCTTCACCGCTCCATTACTCCCACTCGTAAAACCCTAATCCCTCTTTTCCTCTTTTTGAATTTTACAATCTTTAATTTAGGGTTCTTTCTTTCTTGATGATTTTGTTTTTTCTATGGAAATTAGGATTTAGGGTTTTGAGGGAATCTGCTGTTTTCTTCAATTTTTGTTGGATTTATTTTTTCAATTTTTGAAACATTCTTCAAAAATCAATAGCTTTAATTTGAATTGCTTGATCTGATAATGTGTGACTATTAAATCTTGTACTATGAACTTCTTTTTGAATCTTCATGTATTTTTTTGATGTTGTTACTGTCGAAAAAACGAATCTTTTTCAGCTTCAACTCAGTGAATATATCTGCATTGGCGCATTTCGCTTTATCTTCGCAAAGTCATAGCTTCAGTCTTCTTTTACTTTCTTTGTTTCTGAAAAAAAAGTTGTTTGAAATGTGTGATTTGGGAGGGAACTGATGAAGTTTGTATTGTTTGAATTAGGTACCTTGTTCGAACAAGATTTCCAAGACAAGTAAAGTGACTGCAACCAGCAACAGGAACTTATTAGTCCACTCTGATAGTGTAAAAACTATTCGACAGCGCAACTAGTTCTAATGGTCTACCATTCCCATTCTCAATGAGACTAAAGCTCGTTATGATGATGCATCTGGCCTTTCTGCAAATCGGGTTACTTCCAAAATGGATGAAGGGACACCTAGCAGATCAGATGAAGTGTCTATGGATGATTCTATGTCTACATGTGATTCCTTTAAAAGCCCTGAAGTTGAATATATGGATAATGAAGATGTACAAAATGTTAAATCTCTTGAGCGAAAGACACTAGGAGGTCTTTGCATTTCAGGACATACAAAATCTGAAGGTTTTATTTTTATCTACTGTATTTAATAAATTGCATAACACTCAGTGTTGTTCATAAGATTATTGAAAATGTTGTTCCTGATGAATTCTGATTTAATTCTTGTAGATAGTCTTGGCAGCAAAGATGGATCAATGGACATGAAGCTGCAACTATCACTTGTTCAATCTGACAAAGATGCTACTGATCCTCAGCTATGCGCTGAATATGCTTGCGATATCTACAAGCATCTTAGAGCAGTGGAGGTATTGCTTGAATTTTGGTCTCTTATTGAGTCTGTCTGTCACGGATTTGCTAACTTAACGTACTTATGTAAGCAATACCCTTTGTTTTGAAATGTCAGAATTTTAACTGATTCAATATGTTGCACTAAATTTTTAGATGAAGAAAAGGCCTTCAATTGATTTCATGGAGAATGTTCAAAAAGACATCAACTCGAGTATGCGATCCATTCTTATAGACTGGCTTGTGGAGGTTGGTTCTATTATCTTTTTTGATTATTAACCAATGAAAGCATATTTATTTACTAGTGAAGGCTTCAAAATCAACAAGGTGACAAGTTTATTTTGCAGGTTGCTGAGGAATATCGGCTCATCTCGGATACACTGTATTTGACAGTAAATTACATAGATCGATATCTCTCTGGAAACCAAATGAACAGACAACAACTGCAGTTGCTGGGAGTTGCGTGCATGATGATAGCTGCGTAAGTTTTTATCATTTCTGGCTCATACAAGTGTTAAAGTAAAGCAGATTCATGACTGTGGCTTATCTGCTTTCTCTCATACAGAAAATATGAAGAGATCTGTGCTCCTCAGGTTGAAGAATTCTGCTACATTACAGATAATACATATTTTCGAGAAGATGTTTTACAGATGGAGTCATCAGTACTGAATTATCTGAAGTTTGAAATGACCGCACCAACTGTTAAATGTTTCCTGAGGTATTTTTCAGTTAGATATCCTTTGATAAGTAGTGCTTTTGCGGTGCATTCATTTTCTAACTGCCTTTTCCATGGTTTATTGTATGCAGACGATTCGTTCGTGCTGCTCAGGGCATCAATGAGGTATTTACTGGACTACTCCAATATTCTATTTCAGATTATGGCTTTTATTCACATGTCAGATTATGCTCAAATGTTTGAACAATATGTTTAAAATGTGCAGGTTCCATCATTGCAACTTGAATGTATGGCGAACTATATAGCAGAACTATCACTCCTGGAATACAACATGCTACGCTATGCTCCATCATTAGTAGCTGCCTCGTCAATTTTCTTAGCAAAGTTCATTTTGCTTCCAACTAGAAGGCCATGGGTGTGTGCACATATCTTGATGTTTTCATATTTTACGAGCACTTGGTGTAGATTTAGCTTTTACTAGTATGTTAATACCAGAGTAGCGCTAAATCTTGTTCAATCATCCATCAGGATTCAACCTTGGCACATTACACTCAATATCAAGCATCAGAATTGCATGAGTGTGTGAAGGCACTGCACCATCTGTATCGCGGCAGTCCTAGTTCATCTCTACCGGCTATCAGGGAGAAATACAGTCAGCATAAGGTACTTCTCATTCTCTAACTTAAATATAACATGTTCAAAAATACTTAAAGTAATATGTTTTGTGCAATGTGTTTTGTAAAGGTGGTAATATACTGATTTACTTGGATTGGTTCACATTCTATATCTGAGTTAACTGCTGATTGCACACTGTGTTTGAAATTGCAGTACAAGTTTGTGGCGACCAAGTTCTGCTCACCAACAATTCCTGCAGATTTGTTTCTCAACCTCAGGGACTAAAGGTTTACTCAAATGTTCAGCTGGCAAATGTAGATTTAGTTATCGAATTACCATAGAAACTAACTCCTCAGATCACTGAGTACCTCACTCTAGTGTCTCGACTGGTATCTGACTCAAACCAGCAAGCTTATTCAGATTTGATGTAGTTGGTTCTTGTTTCAGAGTTGTAACATCCCATGTACCGCTTTTATTTTTTAGATGACTTTGAATGAAAGTTTCGGATACTAATCTCACAAGGAATGTGTCTAATGCAAAGGATGCATGCATTCAATGAATAAATAGTTCCTTTACTTCACAGGGTGAAAGCCCTGATGGAAACATCACATGTAAATGTGCAAAACTGCAAACTGCTCCAGTAAGATATCTTAACTTTTTTAATAAATGAATGAATATAAACAAAAGAAGATACAAAATGCCATGAGTAATGGACAAATAGCACATACAACTAATTTGAACTGGAAACCAAGGCCCCCCCATAAGTGAAAGAACATAACACACTTGGACATTCATGTGGAATGTTTAATCTCAATTTGTACAAGTCCATACTCTGCTAACCACTTGATCATCATGATTTGTAACACTCAACTCGTGAGGGATTCACTATATGATAGTTGGACGCTATTGTATTGAATCAAGAAGCCTTGAGACTTGTTCATGAAAGTTCATTTGTATTGAACTTATTATATGCTTCCTGGAAAGAAAGTAGAAAGACAAATAGTTTCATTTCAGTCATATGGATATGCACAAATAAGCCGCATCTTACATGTTCCAGGTTCATCTTAATATTTTTAGACTAAAAAGTTGGTTTTGATCTCAGCAAAAATGTCATGTTTCCAAGGAAAGTAATACAAGGTTTTAAAATGTACCTTAAGAATATCGAACACCTTTTCAGCTATATATTTTTGCTGGAGATTAGCACCTTTCTGCTGGACCTTGTCCGGATGAACAAACAGAGTCGCTTTTCTATATACTTTTTTCACAGATGATGAAGTAATTAAATCTGTAAGCGAAACTGGTTCCCAACCGCAATCAGCCCAAAGAACCTGTGACAAGTGAAACAAGAAATGACATTAGCTGAAATATTAAAAAAATAACCACGGGATTCAGAAACAAAAAACTGAACAAATATTGTATGTGTTATTTTTTGGGTCAGCCTATCCTATCACATAAAAGCAGGCTTCCGAGTTCTCAGTACAAGACCTTATTTAGCTATACAAGGCTATCCAATCAACAATTTGGTACAGCACATGATTTCTATATAAGGTTTTAATCTGATACTTATCACTACGTTATGTATAATACTTAAGAAGAAATATGCCATCAAACCTGGATAAGTAAACGGAAGCGATTAACTAATTGCATGAAACAGCTAGTTTAATTTATCCAAACAAAATCATGTCTATGTCAGTCTAGATGTAAACTGATCACTAGCCACGTAAATGATATACAGTGAACCAAAAGATGTCTAGATTGAATGCAAAAGAGCCAAGAATTTTGCATTTGGAAGCCACTAAATATATTGCGACATGAAACGAAAAAGAACGCACATATTGCATTGATGACAGCAACGCACGCAAGTTCCCCTCCTTCCCTGCTGCCCAACGTTTTATGTCAGCATCTAGAGAATCAGCTATCCTCTGTACAATAATTAAACCACAATGATCATTCGAGTATCCAATAAAGACAGGACAACCAAAAAAGCATTAATTTACTCTATGAAGCTTATAGTACGCTGTGTGGTAATGCAATAAATTTTGTTGTTAAGGAAACTTGCCTGCCTCTCTTCTTGCTCTCGTTGCAATTGAAGATCTCGCTCATTCATATCGGCTACTGCTTGGGCCTGAAGATTCGAGAGTTAAAGACGTGAAGAGCTTCTTACATGCATATATACAAGGCCTCAACTTCCTCGATTAGAAGAAAGCATGCAAGACTATATGATCATTATATACAGTAAAATAAATGAACACTATAATGCAAAGAAGACGCACCACACGATCTTGAATCCTAGAATGGCGTCCCATTCTGGCCTTCCTTCTTTCTTCGGCTCTCCATCGATTTCTTGAAAATCTCCCGAAAAGCCAGCTTCGCAGCAGACATATTAAACCAATGAATAAGGGAAGAATATCATGTACAATAACCACTCAAAGATTAAAGTTCAGCTGTTACTTACGACCAAAGAGTGATGAAAAATCATCGACCAAATTGGTATGGTTGAATCTTTTTTACGGCTGGAAGGAGTACTGGAAGTTGCGCTGCGCGCCTGGTTGTGCTTCGCTCCATTTTGGAAGAGGTTATCAAATGCAGCGTTCTAACACACCAAAGGCTAACCTCGATTAGTGCAGCACTAATTAAGTGAAGCAGGTATATTCAGCTAAAAGTTTAGTGAGACACATACCAAATTTGTGGTCCTAGCTCTTGGTGCACTATTTGAACGCGATGCACAAAAAGAGCCTCAAGATCATCAGCACTCTTATGATAATTTCCTTGTGATGCACCGTCGCCAGCAACCCTATTTTACCAGTTCTTGAATGTGAGCCCATGGCAGAAAGAAAGTCAGCATCTTCACTTCCTTTTCTTGAAGCTTGGGGAGACCCTCTACTTCCAGTGACATGCGAGGCTGGCTTCTCTTTCCAAGCTTCCGTGAATGCTGCAGCTGGTGAGTGATTTCCGTCTTTTCGTTTAGGAACATCTGCCTTTTTGGTTGGGGTCTGTTTCCCCCTACCCATTGCAAAGTTCTCTAGTTCATCAATCGAAGAAGCACTGGGATTTCTTACTGTATGGGGAATGCACTGAACTACTTAACATCGCGTTTCAAGCTGAATAATTATTCAAATAAGGATATGCTAACATACCACTTTCAGCCTTCTTTCCAGGTCTCGGAGGGGGAGATATTGAAGGGGGTGATGAACCTACAGGTCTTGTTGAACTGGCCTGAAAACAGACAATGCTTAGACATAAAAGAAAGCAGGCAAGCTTCCTTACTGTCAAAAGACGCAACGGAAAGAGAAATATAGAAGACAATTTCACAATGCAAAAAAGGCACCTTATCAGCATGGTTAAATAAATCAAACGGATCTGAATTGTCATATAGTGAGCCACTACTTGACGAATGATGAAGATTTGTACTTCTAGAAGTACCAAGGCGGCCAAGTTGGTCTAAAAGGTCTGTAGACATATTACCAGAAGTTGACTCCAGCATTATGAATGGATCTTCAGATTGATTTACTGTCGACTTCTTTGCTTGTTTATTCGCATTTGTGTATAAATTAAACCTATAACAAAGAAGCAGGGAAACAAACTCAAACGTCAGTTCATTACACATTCCATTCGTCTTTCGTGCCACAACATTAGCTGGTTTGAAATTCTAAAGCAACAGTTAACATGGATTGATGCACCCGAGAGAAAATTGATTCAATAAGACTATAAATTTTCAAAAACATGTAAACAAGTTCAAGACTTAAAATTTTCACATCCAATCAAGCACAAGTCCCCCACATTGTCTAATTTAGCATTGTTTCAAAAGCAAATGAAGAGCTTCAAATTAAAATCTGCAAGACAAAACAAAAGCCTTAAAAATCTAACCATACCCATTACTTCTGGAGGTAGCATTACTAAACCCAGGAATCAAACTATCAAAGCCAGCTGACGAATCTTTAGCAGATCCACCAGATCCATTTCTGGAAGCACCTAATAGATCACCAGCTGGGGAAGTCTGATTCACATTCCCCACAAAGGACCCAAAAACATCATCATCATAATTAGATGTCCCAGAATTGCTAAGCCAGGCATTCCACCAAACAAGTCGCCTGCATCAAAATTGAAAGCATTGCCGACATTGTTGGATGCACCAAAGACATGATCGAAAACATCAGGGGAATTGGGAAAAGATGGAATCTTTGAATCCGTTTTATTAATGGGTCTGGAAGATTGCTGCTTTAAGGCAGCCATCGGAGCAGCCTTCCCTTGAGGCTTGATTCCCATACTCTGGGTCAAAACACCGAAGTCGTCCATCCGAATTGAAATATCAAAATCAAAAAACGAATTGAAAAAAGCAGAATGTAAAGCTTTGGTTTTTTCAAGCAGACGGAAGAAATGGAAAGGTGTCCGTGCGAATTGGACGATCAAGAAATCAGTCGCCGGACGAATTGGAATCTCTTTCTTCCTTATTTTGTTTCATCCATTGGTCTATTTTTTTTTTTTTAAAAAAACCCACCCCGCTAAAGCCCCACTGCTTTAGCACCCACCAAGAATCGAACCCATGACGTGTGGCTTATAATACAACCTCCACTACCACTAGGCTAGCCCTTGGTCTATTGGACGAATCAAAAAAATATTTTTAAATAAATTTTTAAATAAATTTGATGTAATTAAGTAGTAAAAATATTTAAATAAAATAGTTTAGCTCGTTTGTAAACAAAATTAATCTTATTCATCACTCAAGGATTGAAGCGGTCTCAAATTTAAATCGAATGACTGACTGCTAAATCACAGCTCATCAAATGCTAAATACTAGCACCTCAAATTTTCAAATAATCCTAAAAAAATATGTTTTGTTTTTTGATTAAAAGAGTATTAAGAATCAGAAAGTACATAAGAGGACTTAATCTCAATCTACAAGCGAATGGAAACCTCGAACACAAAATAAAATTAATCTAACCGTAGTGTGGACGAGATACTTTGCCTCAGTACAAAAAATAGGCGAACAAATTTGACAGAGATGCGAGACTGTGAGCACAACACAAACGACCACTCTGAAATACAGGAGCTCCAAGATGTCTGTGTTAATTAAAGGATATGAGCTTGAATTTTTATCTCAAAAAACCAACTTTCCAGAATAGTTCATAAACCGAAGTACTCTAATTAAAAGTGGACCGGGTCAAAAAATATGTTTGTTTATGGTGAAATGTTTTGGAAGAACCTCTGTTTTATCCAAGATGGAAGTCATATGATTCTTGCCCACCTAGAACATCAAAAGCAAAGTCCTTTAAGCTATTTTAAAAAAATAAAAGCCAAATTAGGTAGAAAGTCATTTGTTTGACCTTTGACTGCACCAAAGTGCAACTCAAGAGCACTTTGAACGCCAGCCAAAATTGATGCTAATCATTTCTTCATATAAAAATGAACCAAAGCAGCAACTTTACAAGACCAACATGCCATCACTTAGCTTAAGATGATGAGGCTTTGTAATTAGTGGATGGGTTCAAGAAGAGTGAAGAACATGTCTCATGCTACTAATCACATCCTCTTCTTCATATTCATATCTTTGTTCATTGTTTCATCATTGTCTGATGATTCTTGTCCTATTGATCTTTCATATGTAGAAACTGTTCCATGGAACACCTCACAGTGCAAAAATGGAGATGACAACAAGTTATGTTGTCAAACACTTCTCAGCCTTTTTGGGATTGGAATAGCTCAGCATCTCAAAGATGCATCACTCTTCCAGCTCCCTGACTCACTTTCTTCATCAGCATGTTTAAATGAGTTTCAAACAAGACTTGCCGCCGTGTCGGTTAGGCCATCTTTGGTTCCATTTTGCTTCCAGAACTCTACTCAGTTTGTTGCTAACAAGTCAAGCTGTGCTGGGATTGTTACTACACAAGATTGGGTTGAGAAAGTTGGCAATGATGGCCTTTTGGAATCTTCTTGTAAAGGGGATTTGACCGGGTTGACTCGGTGCAGTTCTTGCCTTGATGCTGGGTTAAGAGTTACATCAGAGTTGAAGAGTTTGGATATGAATGAGACTAAGTGTTTTTACTTCACTGTTCTGTATGCTGCTGGTGTTATCAATGAGTTTGGTCCTAAGGATGCTAGAACTGCTGCTTGCATCTTCGGCCTTCCACTGGCCGGAGCTCAGCTGGACGCCACTCTAGTCGCAAATCGCTCGTTTTGAAACTGATGTTTGTGCTTATAGGTGTTTTGGTTGGGATATTGGCTGCTTTTGGTCTGCTCATTTTATGCAAAACCTGGAACAAACGACGGAAACAAGACTCAGCTCATCAAGAATTTGTAAGTAGTCTCAGGGCCAGAGTAATGCCGAACGGCGGAGGGAAATGGTTCAGGTTAACTGAGCTGGAAAGAGCTACAAATGGGTTTTCACCCAATAACCTTATAGGCCAAGGTACATATGGAGTGGTCTACAAAGGTATTCTTGCGGACGGGACTTCGATCGCAGTGAAGAAACTCATCGATTCTGACGCAACTTGCGACGAGGATTTCGCCAATGAGGTTGAGATCATAAGTAAAATAAGGCATAGGAATCTCCTCCCTCTCCGAGGCTGCTGCGTTTCGAGCGATAACTCGAACGGAAAGCGCGTTTTCTTGTGTATGATTACATGTCTGGAGGTAGCCTTAGTGAAAATCTTAGTTTGGTTCCCAGTAGTAAAAGGAGGTTAACTTGGCCACAAAGGAAGAGCATAGTGCTTGATGTGGCCAAGGGTCTGGCCTATTTGCATTATGGAATCAAACCAGCTATATTTCACAGAGATATAAAGGCTACTAATGTACTTTTGGATTCGGAAATGAAGGCCAAAGTTGCGGATTTCGGTTTAGCTAAGCAGACTGTGGAAGGCCAGAGTCATATGACCACCAGGGTGGCCGGAACACATGGGTATTTGGCACCGGAATATGCGCTTTACGGTCAGTTAACTGAGAAGAGTGATGTGTACAGTTTTGGCATTTTGATACTTGAGATCATGAGTGGGAAGAAGGTGCTTGACACAACAAATGAGTCAGCAGTTTTGATAACAGATTGGGTATGGAAGCTGGTGAAATTAAAGAGAGTTGATGAGGTGCTTGAGGAAGGTATAAGGAATGAAGGGCCAAAGGGAGTGATGGAAAGGTTTGTGCTTGTGGGAATTCTTTGTGCTCATGCTATGGTTGCATTTAGGCCTACAATTGCTGATGCATTAAAGATGTTGGAAGGAGATATTGACATACCTGAAATTCCGGACCGGCCAATGCCGCTTAGCCACGATTATTTTAGATCTTCTCTGGAGCTTAAATACTCCAATAATGGAAGATCAAGAAATGCAACTGCAGGAAATTCAAGAGTAGGGAATCCATGCTTAGTGTAAATGTTCAAAGTACAGAAACAACCTGCAGGACAACAGGAATTGAGAGCTTAAATGCCACAATCATGAATTTTGGAACCATAATTCGTTTGAACATCAATATCATATGGATCATCTTACAATTGTTACTGCTAAACTTGCATAGATGATTACATACTTTACTCTAGAAGGAATGGATGTTGAGTTTCCATCTTATACCTATTTAATGGCACGTTTTATTACCTTTTTCGGACAATTTACTATCTGTACAGTGTAAATGTATAGACACTCGAATAACAGGCGTCCTGATGTGGTGACTGATGCTTTAAAGGGCTTTCTGATCTTGTCTTTCATTCCAATTTAAGCAGCGAATCAAACTGTGGAACCAGTCACCGGTTTGATCTGATTTGTTAACAGTTGGGAGTGGGTGTTGACTCATGTGAATTTTCACTGAGTGTCCTCTTGATAGCTGCTGCCTTCTTTTGCCATCGAATGAGACCCATGCATTGCTTCGAGCATCTTCAGGAATCTGTTCAAACACGGAAAAACCAATTTTCATATATGGCTTCAAGTTTCTCCCACATTTTAATGCACTGCAGCAATCTGAAATAGTAAATCATTCCGTCCATTAAATTGGCTGCGTTGATTGATTCTTGCAACTGTTGAGCCCTATCATCTTGAACTTATTTTGACATTAACTACTATTTTTACTTTCTGATCGGCAAAATTAGGTTTTTATTTCAAAATCAACCTTCATGTCAATTATATTTTAACTAAAAAACAAACACGACAAAACCTAAGAAATCATTAAGTTGCAAATTGTCATGACTATCGTTTAAGAAACTCACCTTGAGTTCAAGCCTTGCAGAATCAGGAAGAATTACAGGCCTAAATGAGAGTGAATGAGGACAAATTGGCGTGAAAAGCATGCATGGGACATTTGGATGCACCTGAATTAAGATTCTCGCGCTCAATAAAGCATGCATCATTTTTTATTTATCGAAAAGGTTATATGGGAATCACATGAGTGAACTAACCATGGATCCACCTGCTGACGTTGAGTATGCAGTACTTCCTGTAGGAGTGGCAACAATAACTCCATCACCTTGAACCTGAGAACAAAAAAGTTGATTCAATCTAAGATATGAGCCTTTGGTCCCCGTTAAACACTGAGATACACTTGTTTGAAGATGCATTTATGACATTTATGAACCTGGTGCCAGAATTACCTTAGTTATCAAGCGGCCATGCTCATAACATTCAATTTTGGATAAGTAGGGATTGGAACCGCGATCAACAACTATCTCATTGAGGACATCAAATATTTTCCCAGGTACAGCCTTTCCATTGCGGAAAATCTCACATCTTAGGCGCATTCGAAGAGTAATATATACACCTTCAGCTGTGTTATTCCCATGTATTACCTGTCTCAAGTCTTCCCTGTAGTCGTCAAACTGCATCATGAGATAAAACATCACGAACCCAAATGGAAATGATATTCCTGAAAAGGTAAATAATTAATACACCGAATAAAGGTTTGAAGGATTAGAGACCTACTGCATGGGAAGTTAGAAATCCAAGTGATCCAAGATTGAAAGATACAACTGGAGGAACAGCACCCCTAAACAGATTTGATGCATGAAGAATGACCCCATCTCCTCCCAAGCATGCAACAAAGTCAACTCTCTCATGAAGATCACTAACAAATGAGAAGTGTGAGACTTCTAATTTACTTATAAGTATTTGCATTTACTTGCTTAAAAAAATTCATTGCAATCCAACAGGCCATCTCTTGATACATGTAAGCCATGTAGCAGCCTTTTAGTTCCCTAATTCAATAAATCTGGAGGCATCCTCTAAACCTCTTCAACACAAAAAAATAATACAGAATAGGGGTAATACCTGGTGTCCTGTGTGTAAAATGTCTGAATGAACCCAAATCCCGGTATTCTCGCAAAAATATCATGCAATTCGGGCTCAACAAGAACGTTCATTTTCTCTTCATTATATAAGAACAATGCTACCTGCATTTTTGCAAGCATCCATTTTAAAACTCAGCAGGCTTCTACGTATGGCTGAATATTTGGATTTCCTACACACCCCGAATATCGAGGCATACTAATACATTTTTATACTAATACAGTTTACCAAAACACCCTCCTTTTCTTAAAGCAATAGAATTTGTAGAGGGTAATTAAGTAAATTTAAAACCCTAGCAGGTAAATAATAATTATTTAATTGTTCAGCTAAACACCTGCATGATACCTCTTTTGCTTGTTCCATGAGTTCTTGCCCCAGCTTCTTCAATAATAATACAGTCCTGGGAGTGGACTTCCACATGAGCATTTGTTGCTGAGTACTAGGATGAGAGAATGCCAAAGAGGATTCTGTTACCTTCTCCCTTGTGCATGAATGTCCATCAGTGCGTACCAAAAACATTTCCGCCTTCTTCCTCGACTGAACTCTCACAACCCCAGTGGCAGATGCGCACATGTTCCCCTCAACCACATCTAGGTTACTACTTCCTGGAAGTACAGAAGCAGTTCCATTTTTCTGACTTCTTTCTAAAGTTCCAGCATTGGTACTTCCGGCTTCATCAGAAGAAAGCATCACACTGCTAAGAACACTAGGCACCTTAACTGCTTTATATTCTCCATCATTGTATCCATTAATATCTGGTTTACCAGATGCATAAGCAATACTGCTTTGACGAGAAGCAGTAGCAGCAAAGTCCTGCAAGGCTGATGACGGAGTTCCAACTTCAAGCGACTCACTAAGCCTCATAGGTTGCTGAGGCCTTAAATCAGAATCATAACCGTTCTCGTTTTTCTCCGTCCATTTTCTATTATTTTGTTTTAAAACTTCTTTATCTAGTTTTTTCAGCCGATCCTTCAAATTGGAGGGAAATATTTTTTTATTTTTCAGAAAGTTAGACATCTCATCTTTCGAAAACACATTGCCGGGAGGGTATTGAGCTTTCAAAGGGTTAACACTCATGGTAAAGCTTTTCAAAGATCCATTTTCATCATGATGTGGCACTTCGATGCGTACGTCGTCACTTGAGCCTGACACTTTCTGAGCCTCTTTACTAATCTTATGTTTTCTCTTCTCTTCAGATGAAGAAGTCTCTTTCAAAGAAACTTCTCCGTCAATTTGAGGAAGTGAACAGATATCATGCTCTAGATCAACACCACGTTTCAGTGAGGTGTGGTTAGATAACTTGTCAGGAGGAATGATTGACTTCGTAACAGACTGAGATGCCAAACGAGTCATATACTGCCTCCATCTAGAGATCATAGCGGATGTTCGCCACACTCCCTCTTTACTATGAAGATAAACTCGCTTTGTGTGGGAATCGGCTACCAATGATGAAAACATCTCGACTTGTTTCATAGACGGAGCGGTGCCAACTTCAACTGGGATGTTAACAACTTTAATTTTGCCAGAAGAAGACGCAGCAGTTAATGACTCTTGAAAGAAATCATCTTTGACAGTTTCTGCTCGAAGATCAACAATGGTTTTGAATCCGTTATCAATTAGCCACCCCAGGCTCTCTTCTGTTACTTGGCCACCCTTCCAAAATGCAATCTCGTCATCCTTTTGAGACAATTCTTCCCTAGAAATAGATAAACTGATAGGGCTCCAGTTGGCAAGAAGAATGGGACTGGGATACTCATCAGGGCGGGCATATCCAGAATCGTAACAGACATTTTTCAATCTTTGAAGCTTTCTCCATGCTTTGGAGCTTCGATCATCACCCAAGACCAAATAGTTTTCAAGAACAGCATGCAAGTTCTCGCTACAGCTCTTCATCTCCTTCCTAAAGAGTGCTAACGGCGGAATGTTATCCTCAGCTAAACTGAGATTATCAGGGCTGAAGGCACCCATAACCGACGACCTTCCAGAAAGAACGTCTTCCCTTGCTTTATTAAGAAGTGACACAATGACACCAAGAATAGACACTATTTTTTCTTCAATCAATGGTTTATCCTCTGGCGGCAACTCATATGAAACAACGCACTCCCCAGTTAAAGGATTGCATAGATTGTCCATCAATGCAATATGAAGATGCTCGGCAGCTCGAAATATTCTGCAGTAAGCCTCGATCTCAGCAATGTCGCCAGGAACAGGGCCAATCCAGGGCACGCGTGCCAAATCAGGGTCCTGAATGGTAATAAAGTCCAAACATAGAGTAAAAAATAAGTTCTATTATCCATAGACCATAAACATAGCTGAAAGGAGGCCAGTTTTTTCTTTAAAATTGTCAAGCTACAGCCAGAAGGATGTCAATTAAACTAAGCAGAGATAACTAACATGTATTTAATAACAAAGAAACATGGCTGATACTAAATGAATCTTACATAAACATTTTATGCTTTCTGGTAAATTATTCGAACAGAGTTTGTAATAATCATTCTGAATTTCAGACTGAGACTGGCAACAAAGGCAGTCATTGATTTTAGTTTTTGTAAGGTTAAATATTGTGTCTTTTCACAGATACAGAAACCCCAAACTGTGATATCGTTCAGTCAGCAATCAGTGAGTCCCTTAACAAGGTGCATTTGTTAAAATGCAAATAAATAAATAAAATGAGCAGGGTTTACTAGAGTCCAAAGTCTAAAATCCCCAAACTAGTTTCATTGAGGCAATCCATCAAGCAGTTGATGCACAGCAGATAAAGATGAATAAATCAAACATCTAAGAGTAAAAAAACCAACCTTGGGGTCCAAAACAATGTCAACCGAGTATGGGTTGGAACTCTCAGCCCTAACAGCAAAGTGAACAACTCTGTGGGTAAGAAACCGGGGCAAATTGAAAAAGGGTTTTGCAGGATGGGCGTAAGGAAGAAGCCTTGAGGTATTATAAGAAGTGGGTGTAGTCTCGATTCGAGGAAGAAGGGGATTGCATAAGCAGCACGCAACCACCATTTCTGATTCTCCGAGGATTGGTGGCGGCCACTTGTTGATCCGGATGACAATAAGAGCAGTAAACACCTAAGCTGAGAGTTATTTAGTGTACAAGATGTTCATGAAATTGAAGCATTGAGAAATGAGAAGTATACGAATTCAGATGAGGAATGAGAATTCCATTTTCTCGACTCAAAACTGGTAAAGAAAAAATCAATAAAAATTTAACGAATAATGTTGGTGGGGTGACTTTGGTGTGGCTGTGGATAATACTTGCTTTATTGTTTCCAACGAAATTGTATTTAATCTTATTAGAGCAACTCCAGGGCAAGATCTAAATGGATCATGCAAAATATATTATTTTATAACTTATGTATAATTTAGATGACTAAAAATGAAGTGTGCTCCAA
Source organism: Sedum album (assembly GCA_006409495.1). Taxonomy (NCBI): domain Eukaryota; kingdom Viridiplantae; phylum Streptophyta; class Magnoliopsida; order Saxifragales; family Crassulaceae; genus Sedum; species Sedum album. Next base: position 49,301 of record QZGG01001147.1, read on the forward strand.
TGGTAATCTCTATAATGATTATGTATCTTTATTAATTCATAGATAACAACTCCTATCTTAAGATAAAACCACCCAAAACAATAAACCAATGAGAAGAATATGAGTAAATTAAGTGAAAAGTAGAATAGATAATCAACAATAACTAGCAGATATACATAACCACAATCAGATTTTGAATAACGATGTATATTTGCATAACTGCATTGGAGTGAGTTTTTTGAAACCCATTCTTCAAATTTAGATGCCACCTAAGCAAATTTGAAGAATAAGCTTATTTAGCTTATGCCGTTGGAGATGCTCTTATGGAATGATATTTTACCTATTAAATTCAGTGACAAATACTTTTTTTTGATGAAAATGACAAATATATTTTGAACTTTAGGTTCTAATTTTTGAACATTAGCATGACGTGTGATTGCCTGTATTCGATTTTGTGCATATGTAAATATGGACGACTGTGCTTGAAGATATAGTCTAGAGCTTCATAGGTTCATTTCGGTCTTCGCTGTTAGCTTTCAAGGGCCTTTAGAAGCTGACAAGCATTTCACTCTTGGAAAAACAAAACCTGCTTTAAGTGGGTTCTCATGTATCTCCTTGCATTCTCGAACAACCTGCAAACTGGATTATTATTCTCAGTGGTGATTAAAAGAAGTCGAAAAGATCTTCCAACATGGAAAACAGAAAAGGCTGAGTAATATAAAACAAGCACAGAGTTGTATAACACAATTTTTAGAAATTATGATAGAGCTCTTTGGCATCCTTTCGAGGGATGCCTTCTCGAAGTCCCACGAGCTTCTCAACGACGTCAGGCTGCAATGAAGAGACTTTTCAAAGACCAAAACCCAACACTAGTTTCAAGTCAACACACATGTAACTTGTTGAGGCTACACTTGGAAAGTTGTCTTCATGAGTCCTACAAGAAGATCAATACTTACAGGGCAATCTGGCTGGTGCTCCAAAATATTTGTCTATATGAGTGTAAAATATCAAGGATTTCAGCTGAAGCATGCTCTCTTAGCTCACTCGGTATTCTAACCCGGCTTTCAACTTTCTACAGATTAAGGACAGGTACATGGAAAATGAGGATTATATTGAAGATTATGTACATAGTATTTCTAAAACAAATAATTTAAAATCACTCACAGAGACGCTTATATACTCCCTGAAAAAGTTCATGATGACTTGTTCGTTTAATCTCATTCTTTCGATCGTCTCTTCCTTATATAGTTTTTCTGCATACGGAACCGTAGATCACATTTAACATTTGACAAAAGCATTAAGAAGTAATAAAGGAAGGTTCAAATGAAGGCCAGCAACCTGAGTGAGGAGGTGATCAACATAGACAACCACTGTTTCCTCTAAGCAAGCTTTAACAAAATCTTCAAAATGATGTTTTGTCAATATACCTATGAAAAGAATATGCTGGGTACTAACAACAATATTTTGAAAAAAATGTGATGATCATTTGATGATCGCAGAACTTACAGTTTGACATCGGTGAAATAGTCATTAAACATCGCGACCAAGTATTCAGTGACCTGCGCTTCAGCCAACTCGGAAAATTCAAAACATCTTTTCAACTCAGCAAGTTACTAAAAACTGTCATAACATATGCACCTAAAAAATCCAGACATTTTCAGCACTAATAACTTTTAACACCAAAAATGTTTTGGAAAATGAGATATAGTTCTCTTTTCGCTGTGATAGTACTATGATGAAAGACTTACTTCTCAATCGAAACAAAGTTCTCGCATAGCTGCATTATAGTTTTCCGATATAATGCGAGCGATTCAAGGCCAGTCTGTGCTTAGCCTGAAATAAAAACAAAGAAGCTGATCACAAAATACATCACATTTGAAAAAAGTATAAATAAACAATCAAAGTGGAAACCGAATGAGGTACAAAAAACGGACCTGTTGACTAGCTACGTAGTCAGCCTCAATAGCCGCCGTGGAGTGAGCAGTTCCGGAAGAGTGAGAAACTTCGCGACCTCCCGAACGGCGGATTCTTTAGCCTCAGCGCCGCGATCATCACGCTTCCTGCACCTGTCTTCACTTGCTTATAAATCGAAACGGCAACGTTTCAACGGAAAGCGGTTTTGCGACGAGATAAGATCCGAGCGTTAGGGATCTGCCGCAATAAGAAAGAAGCATCTTCATGGAGCGACGGAATTTTTAAGCAGATTGCAAGAAGCAAAATCTTGACGATGAAGATGAACGGTTCTTCCTGACCTTCGAATACTGTGAGTTTTTCTATATTTTTCCTATTTTAATTTTCATTTATTAAAATATGCAGTTTTCAACACATTATTTTTGCTTCTTGATGCAAAAAAACTTGAAGGCTCAATCTTTAGGGTTTAAGCTAAAGTGGAGTAAGAAGAAGGTTTGTACGGTTCATTTGTTGTCTGATCGTTTGGCCGTGTCCTTTGTGTCTGAGTATGTATTGTACTTGTAAGTAGTTCTGATTAAGATTTCAGACTATTCTGTTAAGGAAAATAAAGTTGTTTCTGATTTCAGGGTGAGAGGATTGGAAATGGCCGAGTTTCGACGGTAAGTTACTCCTGATCTTGAGTGTTTTAGGTGGTCAGTTTTGTTGTTGTATCTAAGCGGAATGCAGGACCCTTAGTAGTTAGTTCTTGATGAGTAGAAAAAATTCCAATTTTTAAAATATTTTGATTGTGTAAATTTTACATGTTATTCCAGTTTTTATAAATTATTTTGATCAGAATAAATAGCTCCAATGCCCTCATGATCCTTATTTTAGGGGTTCATCGCCAGAGTTGTAATATTGGGGGATATAAATCAACACTTGTCACTGTCCTGACATATTCTCAGTTAGTGTTTTTTCTGCTGTTTTTGTGGTCTCCCTGAAATTTCTCTCTATTTTATGGAGCTCTATTTGACTTGTTTTTGTAAGAAGTGCAAAATTTGCGGAAGTCTGCATACCTTTTCATCAGGAACAACAAGAGGCTCTCTGACGAGTAAAGAAATAGTTCCTCAAAAACGCCAGATGGTCGAACAAAACTGTCTGACTCTGGATATTTTCTCAATCTCCAAATAGGCAGGCTCAGTTACCTTCCCTAAATCTTTAAAGATCATCCGAAGTTGTGTTGTTCTCAGGTGATAGTGTAATGCCCTGATAACTCACATGTAGGTGTATTTTTACCTTAAGCTAACGTTTACAAAAATACCAGATATGCGAGGAAGTAAAAACTTTATGTAGCTCTGGTGGGGTGATATGGAGTTCAGTGATGGATTTGTTTCAGAGGCGCACCGAGAACTACACCGATCTGCTGCAGAGAGTGCAGATCCTTTGTCTGCCTCTCCTATCCAGGTTAAAGAATCTCCCAGGTCTCCAAGGTCTCCGAAATCCCCCAATAAGGCAACTCAATCTAGCAAACATGGTTCCGGCAAGCCAGGAAGTCCTCTCAAGCATGATAGGCATTCACACTCTCCCAAAAGCGGACAACCAAAGAAAGGTACCTAATTGCAATTCTTGGTAGAAAAATAATAATTTCGATCTATGTTCATTAGGACAATATTTTCTTCAATTTTTATAAAAAGTTCATGCCCGAATAAGTTTTGCAGGTGGTGCTGGTGGGAAAGGGATATGGGGAGGATTACTAGAAACCGATGGCAGTCCGTATCTTGATGAAAAGGATCCAAATTACGATAGCAGCGAGGTAATGAAGATTGCTGTGGTCTTTTCTTCCCTTTTCTGGTTTGTGGATGTTCATTCATTTACATATCACTGTAAAAAAACAATTCCCTGCAGGAAAATGATCAGTTAGCTGCAGAGAGACTTGTTACGGAATTCGATGAGTTCAAAAAGAAGGTAACCGTAATAGCGGAAGAGTATTTTTCAACAGATGATATTAGTTCCACTGCTAATGAGTTGAGGGAGCTAGGGAAGCCGAACTACATGTTCTACTTCGTAAAGAAGCTAATTTCCATGGCAATGGACAAGGATGATAAGGAGAAAGAAATGGCTGCTGTCTTACTTTCCACACTTTATGCGGATGTCCTCGATCCAATCCAAGTATTCAAGGGGTTCGCTAAACTGGTTGAGTCTGCAGACGACCTGATAGTAGATATACCTGACACGGTAGATATTCTTGGATTGTTCATAGCTCGAGCTGTGGTGGATGAGGTAGTTCCACCAGTATTTTTGAAAAAACTGGGAAGTACGATACCAACAGGATCGAAGGGGTTTGAGGTCCTGAAAAGGGCAGAAATGGGTTATCTTGCAGCACCGTTGCATGCTGAGATAATAGAGCGTCGGTGGGGAGGAAGCAAGGCTAAGTCAGTAGATGATGTGAAAGCTAAGATAAATACTCTACTTCTCGAGTATGTTTCCAGTGGAGACAAGAAAGAGGCTTGTAGGTGTATTAAAGATTTGAAAGTACCATTTTTCCATCATGAAATCGTCAAACGGGCTCTCATCAAGGCTATGGAAAGTCCTCGCCATGAAGCTAAGCTGCTTGATCTCCTAAAAGAAGCCTCTGACAAAGGGTTTATTAATACAAGCCAGATGACAAAGGGCTTTGATAGAATGATAGATACAGTAGATGATTTGGTTCTTGACATTCCAAATGCCAAGGCTGCGTTGAAGTCATTGATATCTAAAGCAGCATCGGAGGGTTGGTTGTCCGCCTCATCTTTAAAATCAATGGCCGTGCAGCCACACAAAAATTCACCACAAGAAGCTGATATCAAAATTTTCAAGCATAAGATTGAGACAATCATCCAAGAGTATTTCTTGTCAGGGGATTTAGCTGAGGTGAATAGCTGCTTAGAGCAAGAAAACCCTGAATGCTGCGCTGAGTTGAACTCGATCTTTGTAAAGAAACTGATAAGTCTAGCAATGGACAGAAAAAACCGGGAAAAAGAAATGGCTTCGGTTTTACTATCATCATTGTGTTTTCCTTGGGAAGATGTGGTTAATGGATTTGTGATGCTAATTGAATTCGCTGACGACATTGCCTTGGATATCCCAATAGTTGTTGAGGATCTCGCAATGTTCTTGGCCAGAGCAGTGGTTGACGAGGTTTTGGCACCACAACATCTTGAAGAAATAGGAAGTCAGTGCACAGGGTCAGAATCTGTAGGTAGCAAAGTCCTTCAAATGACCAAGTCCTTACTAAAAGCTCGTCTATCAGGTGAACGAATTCTAAGGTGTTGGGGTGGAGGTGGGTGCAGTAAGGCATCAGGGTGGGCTGTAGATGATGTAAAAGACAAAATAGGCAAGCTCCTCGAGGAATACGACTCAGGAGGGGATGTCAGGGAAGCTTGTCGTTGCATCAAAGAACTAAGCATGCCATTTTTCCACCATGAAGTGGTAAAAAAAGCCTTGGTAATGGCTATTGAGAAGAAGAGTATCACCAGAGTGTACAGTCTGCTTCAAGAATGCTTCTCCTCCGGACTAATAACAATGTATCAAATGACTAAAGGATTCGAACGAGTTGCGGAATCTCTTGAAGACTTGGCTTTGGATGTTCCTAATGCTAAAAATATTTTTACAGAATACGTAGGCCTTGCAAAAGATGCTGGCTGGTTGGACTCCTCATTCTCGGTGAGTTCTAACACTGCAGGAGTTGCAAAATAACCAGTTTCAGCTCCTTCCTCGCCATTCTTTCCGACACTTTCCTTTTCTCAGTTTTTGTCGCAATGTCGCATTTTAGAACAATTACCTGAACATGCAGAATAAATACATACAAAATTTATTTCTTCATATCGTCGAGATTGTAATTATATTTTTAATTAAATTGAAGGGTTGAATTTTGTAAAAATATATTTTAAAAGTCATATCAATTTGAAATGGATTATATTTAGTAATTGAGGCGGTCAAAGTCAACGTCGTCGTTTGGAGTTGTTTGTCGGCTGCTGAAGTTGAAGTTGTGACTTGACGATGGATCTCGGAAGCTGGAAGTCACCGGCGACTCATCATCGCTCCGGCAGAATCTGCTGAGGTTTCTTCTTCTTCATTGATCTTGATCGAGATGAGAACAGCAACAGCATCTCCGGGCCCCGTAGAACCCCGACTTCGCCTCTCCGCTTCACTGTCAGTAACTCTATCTAATCCTCTCTTCACTTGTTTGGAGTTGATCTTTTGCTTAATGAATTTTAAATTAAATTTGAAGCCTTTCAAGTTGCATCATCATTGATTTGGCATTCAGTTGTTAGGTTAGTGTCTGTTGTTGTTGCAGATCCAACACGTCAGTTTCTGAAATTTGAAACCTAATATTGATTTTCTTTGATGTGGTGTTATGCATTTGGGTTTATCTGATTGTGAGAATGTGTATCTTTTAATTTAGTGAGGAGACGAGCAAAAGAAAATCGCAAAGAAATAGAGATCATAGAGACGTGGAGAGGCTTGCACACAGTCCCATTTATGAAAAGTACGCAAACTGCAGAAAACCTACCTTGAAGCTTGTACTGCTTATTATCATATGTGGAACGTATTTGACGCTCTTCACTTCCCAACAATATATAATGTTCATCATATACCTGATCTTGGATCCAAGTATGTTTTCTATGCACCTTCATTTTTCTTAATAAAATTTATATACTCCTACTTCCGCAATGTGGGTTATGGGGTAAGACCTGTATTTGTTATCCGTGTAGTATATGATGCATAATTTTTTCAAATAGGTCAACTTTTGTGGACAAATGGACTACTGAAACTCCTGTGGATTTACGTTATGTCTCGAATCTGGTTATTGATTGGGATGATGTATCGAATGTCGTTGAACAGTTGGCTGATAGAAGTGACTACCAGGGAATAGGTATACTAAATTTTGATAATAGTGAGTTTGATCGATGGAGCCAGGTATTGCCAGATGGCGAGTTGATCAATCTTCACCTTGATTATGCCCATACAAATGTTACATGGGATTCACTTTATCCTGAATGGATAGATGAGGAAGAAGATTTTAAAATTCCTATTTGCCCATCTCTACCTAGTATTCATTTCCTTCAAAACCTAGAATTGATCTGATTGCCGTAAAACTTCCTTGTACCAAGTCAAAAAATTGGTCAAGAGATGTTCCTCGTTTGCATTTGCAACTTGCTGCTGCAAGGCTGGCAGCCATGGCTAAATCATATCATCCGTTACATGTATTGTATGTGACTGAATGTTTTCCGATTCCGAATCTTATTACTCTGAAGGAACTAACTGCGCAAAAAGGAAATGTGTGGTTGTATGAACCGAACCTCAATATATTAAGGGAAAAGGTTCGGCTTCCTGTTGGTTCATGTGAGCTTGCTGTTTCACTGAAAGCCAAAGGTCAGTTCAGATTTGTTTTTCATTTAGTCTCTCAATATGCATAATGTTCAGGGAACTATTTAGTAGCCCTACTCGACAAACTTTTGTGGAAAAATCAAAGAGTAATTTACTTAAAACAGTTTATGTATATGGCACTCTGCTCAAGGCCATCAATGTTGTTACTTAAATGGAGTTTCATAAATTATGACTTTGACATGAGAGTTATGTTTGAGATGTTGTTTTTGTTACTTACCTGTTTGCATATTATAGAGTGTTGTTTTAGATAATGGTTAGTATTGATGTCAAAACTGTACAAATTTAGTTTACTTAGGAATCACTAAGCTTCTGTTTTTATGTATGATATTTTGGGTCGTAGGTTTGATATTTGACAGTATTTAGCAATAATTTTTTAAGAAGGCTTTAATATTGAACTTCATATATATATTGTTTTTTTCCTTCAGATGTTGAGCTAACTTGATATCTGTTAACAGAAAATTTCTATTCCGAGAGAGCTCATCGAGAGGCATATGCAACAATCCTGCATTCTGCAAATTTTTATGTTTGTGGGGCAATCACTGCTGCACAAAGTATTCGCATGTCCGGTTCAACACGTGATCTTGTCATACTCGTTGATGATTCCATCAGTGATCATCACAGGGGAGGTTTGGAAGCAGCTGGGTGGAAAATCCATACCATTCAACGAATCAGAAATCCAAAAGCCGAAAAAGATGCTTACAATGAATGGAACTATAGCAAGTTCCGCCTTTGGCAGCTTACTGACTACGACAAGATTATCTTCATTGATGCTGACATGCTCATACTCCGGAATATTGATTTTTTGTTTGAGATGCCAGAAATAACAGCCACTGGGAATAATGGCTCTCTATTCAATTCAGGCGTGATGGTTATCGAGCCTTCCAATTTTACATTTCAACTGCTCATGGATCATATAAATGATATTGAGTCTTACAATGGTGGAGATCAAGGGTATCTGAATGAAATTTTCACTTGGTGGCATCGAATCCCTAAACACATGAACTTCTTGAAGCATTTCTGGGAGGGTGATGAAGAAGAAAAGAAACAGAGGAAAATCAGTCTTTTCGGAGCGAACCCCCCAGTTCTTTATGTGCTTCATTATTTGGGCTTGAAACCTTGGTTATGTTTCCGTGACTATGATTGCAACTGGAATGTTGATATATTACAAGAGTTTGCTAGTGATGTGGCACACAAGACATGGTGGAGGGTTCATGATGCAATGCCACAAAACTTGCAGAATTTCTGTTTGCTTAGGTCAAAGCAGAAGGCAGCGCTTGAATGGGATAGAAGGCAGGCTGAGAAAGCAAACTACACAGATGGTCATTGGAAAATCAAAATCAAAGACACACGACTAAAGAAATGTTCGAAGAATTTTGCTTTGGGAAAGCATGTTGTGGCACTGGGGTGAAACCAATTGGACAGACAATGCAACTGTTCCTCATTTGCCAACTGCAAACAAGACAGTGAGTCTTCCCTCTTCATGAAGTCCAAATTTCCTTTCATATCTATTTTCTCCGTTAGACATTTAGATCTTTTCATGCAGTGTCCAGTTTTTATTCTCTTATGCTATGGCTTAGGGTTCGTGCTCTTGTTGTATTTATTTGGTGGTTATTTTCTTCGTAAAACCCTTTTGATGTTCTGCTATCAGTAACAAAGGCACATACACCACTTCATCGCATTTTCAAACTCAGGAACACTAGGATTTTTTTTACCATTTTGAGCTTGTCCAGGTCAGTTTTTCCTAGTAGTATCATCCTTTTTGAAAGGAGAAATTCCATTTGATCTTTTGTGAACTTTTTATACAGAAAGTTGAATAGAAAGTAAGTAGCTTAAAAATGCAATGCAGCTGAAAGGAAACAAAGACATATGAACCACTCCAATCATTAATAGTTTTCAACCATTTAATAGCACCCCCCAACTTATTTGATTAACTTTCTGCTGCCTCCAAAGTCCCAAACCCTAACCTGCTTTTTTATCCACCTACTTTTACAACTAATCAAATATTAAACTCTTAGTTTGAACACATTCACATTCAATCATTTAGATAAAAAGGAATCTATTCCTAATCCATCTTTTTGGAGTTACAAGTCACCAAAAATGTTGATAATGTCTAAAAAACAAGTTGGAAGTTTGATGGAATGAGAAAGAAACAAGTAATTACTCTCAAACTCGAATAAATATTATTCCAGCCGAAAGACATGATTTATAATACAAATTTTACAGTCATTAGACTAATCTTTAATAATATTATTACATATAAAATGCGAATTGAATGACTTATAATAATTTAATTAAAATTAAAATAAAATAAAAATCGTCAAATTCAATCGCTAAAACATATTATTATGCAAAATTAATGCAAAATAAAAAAATTAGAGAAAAAGTTAAAAATATCTAGTGAGAAGCCATAGAGATGTTTGACTAATCGTTTACTTAGGCAGTTCGATTGAGATTATCAGAAAAAATCAAAACCCTTCTCAGACATGTTCGGCGGAGACAGCGGCGGCGGCGGTAGCAGCAGCGGAACAACCCCTTTTCCGGACATAACCCGCATGTCAATAACCCCAAAACCAACATCTCGCAACACCTCCACCAAGTCAAACCACATCCGAGCTCAATCCGAATCATACCTAAACTTTCCAGACGACAATCTTCTCCTCCTCGACGACTCTGAAATTGACCTTTTTGACTCATCCCCATCACCTATGCTTCCTCATACGTCTTCTCCTGAGCTCAACCCTAATCCAAATCCTTATTCACGTCACTACCGTAGTTTGTCTGTTGATGATGATTTCTTTGATGATCTGGGGGTTACGTATCCGGGGATGATGGAAGGTGAGGGGAAGGTGACAGATGATGGTGTTGGTGGTGGTGGTGGTCATAGACGTAGGCATAGCTTCTCCATGGATGGTTCTGCTCATGGGCTGTTCGATGTTGATTCTGGTTTTGATGGTGTTAAGAAGGCTATGGCTCCGGAGAAACTCGCACATCTCGCTCTCGTTGATCCCAAGAAGGCTAAAAGGTTTTGTTTTTCATTGATGTGGTTTTTTATTATAAAGCTTGAAGTTTAATTCATGCCAGTTTTGTAGGAGATCATCTTGATTGCTAAAATGAGTTTTTGCGTTACAAGTTACTACTGCATAAGATAATGTATACTTGGTTTAAAAGCTGCTTCTAAAAAGATTTAGTGCCTTGTTATGGTCTTTTTATTAATATTGTGTGATCTAATTCTTCCCACTTTCGTGTTATTGTGTCATCTGTTTGGATATGTAGGATTCTAGCAAACAGACAATCTGCAGCTCGCTCAAAGGAGAGGAAAATCAGATACACTAGTGAGTTAGAAAGGAAGGTCCAAACACTACAGACTGAAGCGACGACTCTTTCTGCTCAAGTTACGTTGTTGCAGGTGTGTGCTTGTGTTGTATAATGTTATATAAAGTGAAGTCTTAATCCTTATAAGAGCTACATAAATTTTCTGAGGAATGTCATGTTTTTATTAGAAGAGTATCAGAAAGAGTAGCTTTTAACTTAGGCCATGCATTTGTGGTCAGGTAGGTGCTTTCTTTGTACGGCAGTTTCATTAAACCAGTATATAAATCCTTGTTTACTATACTTGGCCAATACGAGAGTTTTATTCTCGGTTAGAATTGTAATTTGGAGTTTAGTATTCATAGACCAGTCATAGTACTGACTTATGTGCCGTTTGGTTGAATTATAAAACGAGGAAATTAGCTGTAATTCCTGCTAATCCAGCTTTGGCTACGGTATTATTTGGTGATATTGTATTGTATGATCTTATATCATGTTGTTTTGTTTCGACTGCGTTTTTGACATCAAACCTACATAATTTAGCTTTTTGAACCCATATCTAGCTTGGCTTCAAAATGATATCTTATTGAAGTTAATCCCCTTCTTTATATTGTGCATCTATTTATTAACTATTGTATCATAGAGCAAAGGGATGTTAACAAAATCTAAGAAATTAAATTGCTTGATTGTAAACATTTATACCTTATAGATTTGTTGTTTTTAATATTTGTGGACTTGATTTTATATGTTATTATTGTGTGAGTGCTCTTCCCGCATCTGTGGTTAAAATGCGAATAGAAGTACTTTTCTGAATATGTTTGTATTGTTTGCACCAGTTAGTTCTAAGATACTTACACTGGTTTACATATATCTAATAGACTGTATGAAACCAATCTGAACACGCAAAAATGTGTTTATCTAATATATTATCTACGAAACCATCGCTTAACCTTTCGCTTTATTGAGAAATAAAATCCAGTTTGACCTTTTTGCTTAATGCCAGAGAGACACAACCGGATTGACATCTGAGAATAAAGAACTCAAATTGCGGTTACAAGCTATGGAGCAGCAAGCTCATCTGAAAGAAGGTACCAATAATTTTTTAAATTCCACGGTGTATGATTTGTCATTGCTTTTGTTATTTGGATCAACAGATTTTTTAAATGGAAATCGTGAAACAGATCATTGAACATTGAGATTTATTCGAATATAAAAGAGACAGTACTATGAAGGCTTTATATTTAATGAAGCCTTTTTTGTTACTGCAGCTTTAAATGAAACATTAAAGAACGAGGTCTACAGGCTAAGGATAGAAACTGGACAGGTCCCAACATCGAATGGCCATACCTTCATCAACAGGTCACCATTTCCGTACTCTTCTCAAACTAGTTCGCACTTATATGGCTCCCAGCAAACACAGCAAAACCACCACCCACAGACTCAACAGCCTCGTTCAAACTCCAATTCCAACGAACAGATTCCAAATCGGTCAGTCCAGTCAAGCTTCATGGATTACAGCAATTGAGCTTAAGTACTCAGGTGAGGCGGAAAAGGGATCCTCAGGGTATCAGTTACAGAGGGTAGGCCACATGTTATATATGTATGTAAAACCCGTGCAGGTAAAACTGTAGCTTTAAAGATCATTGCCAGATCAATCCTTTCCTGCAGCAGAATTTACATGGTCAAGTTTCTTGCCCCCATATGACGGGTGTAGTAAAGTATCCTGTTGTACTCACAATTCACTTCAAAATAAAATAACTTGCGACTGAGAAGACAGCTTCTGCACGATAAAATATCGAAACAGGTTTTTTTGTCAGATAAAAAAGTATTTGAGTAGAACACAAACTGCAAGTCATTTGAAGCATTGTGGTTTCTATTCAAGTGACCTGCAAATGAAGCTTAGATTTGCACACCAGTAGTGCATCTTCAAATTCGAAAACATGACAAAAGGAAGCGCAGAAAGACAGCAGAGTAGACAGGCCTCCATGCATTGAGTGCAGTTCAAAAACTCAACCAGTATGATTAAATCCTCTCAACAGCTATAATTATACAAGTGCATTCATAACGACATAGTTTAATTTCTAACTCATTTTTATTCAAAATATCATTCTCGACCACATATAAATTGTTACGTAATTTAATCTTTTTATAATAAAATATCTATTGAAATATTAATGAATCGGTCAGTAAATTACTTAACATTGTGCAATTATAATATTGTAATTTTCTTTTGATTTTCCTATTCTTGAACAACTAGTAAAAAAATTAAATGTTTGATTCAATATAAATTTCTTATATTTTGGTTTTCAAGAGAAACAATTATACATTCACAATAAAATGCATTTAAAATAAAATATCAAGATTTAGAGAATAAATTTCTAAAATTCACTATTATATTTTATATAATTTTGAATACAATCAAAGCCATTAATAACTTGACCGTTGCAAGAATTTAGAAACTAAAAAATAGTTTGATGACGTCACCGAAAAGATGTTAGCGTTAGTTTCACGTCATAAATTATTAGCTTAATTATGACGTCATAAAAAACTGTTACCGTTATTTTCACGTCATAAAATTATTATGTTAAATATGACGTCATCAAAAAGTTGTTAGCGTTAGTTTCACGTCAAAAAATTATTAGCTTAATTAAGACGTCATCAAAAAGCTGTTAGCGTTAGTTTCACGTCATAAAACTATTAGCTTAATTATGACATCATAAATTAATAGCTTCTATAAATACATTCTTTGTAACGTCTCTCAGACAGTTGCATAAGCTTGGGGATATGGGGAGCGGAAGAGACGACGGTGACGAACGTCGAACCTCGGTAATCGATTTTGGTTTTCTGTTTCGTTGTAAAGATTGTGGCTTTGGTGATTCAATATTTCTCGTTGAATTGATCGAAAAAATTAGGGCTTTTTCGGAATCTGGGTTTTTCGAAATTAGGGTTTTTTCGAAATTAGGGTTTTGCGGTGGTTTGACTCTTGAATGATCGGGTTGTCTACTTTCAACTTTTAAGCTTTATGATGGGGTTGTCTAAAAAGTGTGGAAGGTGGGATATGTTGACTGATATAATGTTGGGAAATTGTGGAAATGGTTTGATGATTCTACGGACCATTTGTGACAATCTTTTTTATTGTGGCTGGGATTTGTGGGTAATAATGTTTATGCCAAATTGAAAGCAGGTTGAAAGATTCCATCACATTTTCATTTCTCAGTGCATTGGGTGGTTCCAGTGTTACTGTGAAGTTGAAAATGGATTGATCGAATATCTTCCCTTTCAATTTGGCAATTTATTGGGTATCGATGTTCTTGAAAAGTGGATAAAGTCATAAAGATTTCAGTTGGTCTGTCTGACAGTCAAACGTATCCCACCTTATGAATTTACTTGATAACTGAATAGTGTGATAGATGCCCCATCGTAAAATTGAAACTTGAAAGAAAAAAGAACAAGAAGTGAATTTGGAAAAGTGTGAATTTTTGAAGTTTCATGAGAAGTTGGAGATTATTAAAATGTCTCTTGAGATTATCAAAATGTTACTTTTGGCATGTTAAATGACGGATTGTTTGCTTTCAAGTTAAAACTTTATGATGACTTGATGAGGTTGTCTAAAAATGTGAATGAATGTGGGATATCTTGATTGAAATATGGTTGGGAAATTGTGGAAATGGTTTGATGATTCTTCAAACTTTTTGTGTCGATATTTTATGATGTGGCTGGGATTGGGGCTAATAATGCTTCTGCCAAATTGAAAATAGGTTGAAAAATCTCATTACATTTTTCGTTTCTCAGTGCACTGGGTGTTTCCAATGTCACTGTGAAGTTGAAAAATGAATTTGGTTGATCTGATATCTTTTCCTTTCAATTTGGCTATGTGTTGGGTATCAATTTTCTTCCGAGTGTGGATATATTGATTGAAATAAGGTTCGGATATTGTGGAAATGGTTTGATGATTCTACAAACCTTTTGTGTGATATTTTTTAAAGTGGATGGGATTGGGGATACTAATGCTTCAGCCAAATTGAAAATAGGTTGAAAGATTCCATTGCATTTTTCGTTTCTCAGTGCGCTGGGTGGTTCCAATGTCACTGTGAAGTTGAAAATGAATTTGGTTGATCTGATATCTTTCCCTTTCAATTTGGTTGTGTGTTGGGTATCAATTTTCTTGACGAGTAGATAAAGTCATTAATATTTTCATTGTTTTGTCTGACGTGGAATGTGGGATATATTGATTGAAATAACGTTGGGAAATTGTGGAAATTGTTTGATGATTCTTTACCTTTTATGTCGATATTTTTTGATGTGGCTGGGATTGGGGATAATAATGATTCTGTCAAATTGAAAATAGATTGAAAGATTCCATTACATTTTTTATTTCGTAGTGCACTGGGTGGTTCCAATGTCACTATGAAGTTGAAAATGAATTTGGTTGATCTGATATCTTTCCCATTCAATTTGACTGTGTGTTGGATATCAATTTTCTTGACGAGTAGATAAAGTCATTAATATTATCATTGTTCTGTCTGACGTGGAATGTGGGATATATTGATTGAAATAAGGTTGGGAGATTGTGGAAATGGTTTGATGATTCTACAAACCTTTTGTGTCGATATTTTGTGATGTGGCTGGGATTGAGGGTGATAATGCTTCTGCCAAATTGAAAATAGGTTGAAAGATTCCATTACATTTCTGTTTCTCAGTGCACTGGGTGGTTCCAATGTACTGTGAAGTTGAATTTGGTTTATCTGATATCTTTCTCTTTCGAGTTGGCTGTGTGTTGGGTATCAATTTTCTTGACGAGTAGATAAAGTCATTAATATTTCCATTGTTCTGTCGGACGTGGAATGTGGGATATATTGATTGAAATAAGGTTGGGAAATTGTGGAAATGGTTTGATGATTCTACAAATCTTTTGTGTTATTTTTTGATGTGGCTGGGATTGGGGCTAGTAATGCTTCTGCAAAATTGAAAAAAAAGTTGAAAGGTTCCATTTCATTTTTCGTTTCTCAGTGCACTGGGTGATTCCATTGTCACTGTGAAGTTGAAAATAAATTTGGTTGATCTGATATCTTTTCCTTTCAGTTTGGCTGTATGTTGGGTATCAATATTTCCATTGTTCTCTCTGACACTTAACAATTCCCACCTTTCAAATTTACTTGAGAACTGGTAGTGGGAGAGAGATGCCCCATCATAAAATTGAAACTTTGAAAGAAAAAGGAAAAAGAGAAGAACAGGAAGTGAATTTAGGAAAAAGATGGGAAATTTCAAGATTTCATGGTAAGTTTTTGATTGTCAAAATGCCGCTTGAACTGATTTGCTAGAGCAAAAATGTTCTTGAATTTGGTAGTATACCCATCCAAGTGTACTGGGTTGTAGTTCATTCAAATGTGACTTTAATTAGTTACTCATACGTCGAGGATTGTGAATCCATTGACCAAGTTAAGGCACTAAATCTATTTGGTAATTTGTGCTCTACTGCTCTTTAATGGCATGGTTGTTTTTAGTTCAGAGATTTTGTGAGCATTACTTATTTGGAAAGATTTGAAAACTTCTAAAAGGTATTCCCATCCAAGTTTGCTGGATTGTCGTTTGCGGTGCAGTATGGTAAGCTTTTCAAGTATGTGTTTGAGCATTCAAATTCAGTGTTATAGCATCAAGAACTATATATATACTGCATTGGTTATAACATGGGGTGACAGTTATGCTTCTGTTTCTATTTGCCTTTCAGCTTTTCTGTAATATGTATGATGCATGCTCGTGACAGCCTTTTTCCCAATTCGAGGATTTAATTCCTCTTGCAGCTGAACCTTCTAACTCAATGGTATATTGATTATATACTGATTATCCAGGGCTTTACTGAATCATGCTCTTGCCTGTTGGTCTTTCTTGTTTACCAGTTTTAAGGGTTGCAAGTTGTCTGATGCATTTTCATGTAAAGGATTACTGTGATGCTCATTGTATGTTGATGTTGAGCATCTGTGGCTTGTCTCCTTGATTTCAGATGATCTCGTGTTGCAAAATTTAGTATAACAGAACATTTATTACAAAAGTACTAAATGAGGGGCTTGTCGTGGTTTCCGACATACTTAGTTTATGACAAGGTTGTTTTCATGCAGTATCCTGATTAGGCAATGGCGGTTCCTGCCAAACACCGTCTGAGTGTTTCGAACATTGGGTGCAAAGGTAGACTTACTCACACATTGTAGATTTAGTTGCAGATACCTCTCAGTAATTAAGCAGTTTGACGACTGGTTTGGCATACCTTTTTTCGACAATATCAGGGTTGTTGCAACTGCTGTTACATACATGAGACGTGTTTACATCAGGTTTGCCTTTTATTCCAATCTTGTGATCTTCATTCTATTGAATTGGTCAAGTCGTCGGGGAAGTCTGATGCAAATATTTCCGTCTAGAAAGTGACTTTAGGCCTTTCATAATCATTGACACAGTCATTGCTTCAACTATTACTTGGTACCAGTATCGTCCTCTTTCCCAGTAAGTGTGAAATACCTTTTGGTCTCAAATATGATTGATAGCCTGTATATACATTGCAAGTGTGTACAAGGAGAAAGACAAAACAGCTTGAGCTTGGTTTAAAGGGCTCTGCCTCTGCGTGGACATGAATGCTGTAAGTGCATATAGTAAGTAACCTTTTAGAATTCAGTGCTTACAAATCACTAATCAGTCTTTTTTGCAGGTGAAACACATTTCAACAAAAATCTTGGACTTCTAAGACAACCTCAAAAACATCACTGATGCCACTTCTCTTAACAAGCCAAACAAAGCCTAAGCAGGTACGCGTCTCCAAACATTATAATTATAATTTAATCCTTATTACTTTTATTAATCAAATTTAAGTAATATTAAAGGGTTTTTTAATAAAAACCACCCGTACAATAGTTGTTTTTTTAGGAACCACCCGTTTAAACAAAATTTTCTGAAAACCACCCATATAATTTTTTCGTTAAATTTGAACCACCCCATTTCAAATTTGTTAACTTTTCCGTTTATAATTATTTATTTTGTTTTTTTTCAATTTTGTTAATAAAAAAATAAAAAATGAAAGTTAGGGTTCCCAACGCCTCCATCCGCCACCACCTCCATCCACCACCACCGCCATCCGTCACCACCTCCACCGGTCACCACGTCCACATTCATTCACTCCAACGCTCCTGCCTACATCACCACCTCCACTTCCACCCCACCCTCTACCTCCACTTCCACCCCACCCCTCTACCTCTACCAAGAATCACAATCTCAAATCCACCAACACTTTCAAAACCACTTAATCTTTCACCTCATTATCCTCCTTAATCCAACTAAAAGATCTTTCCCATAACCTCACCAGCTTAACCTAGACTCATAATTTCTTCTAAACACTTCACCGCCTCCAGCTCAATCTTAGACTCTCTTTCCATTCATTAATCCGTCACTAAATCCATCTACTCAAGATCCTAGATACCAATTAGGTGTTGGTCTCGAAGTAGAGGACTTGGTGAGAGTGGTAGTCTCCATCAGACGAAAGGGGCTAGGAGGTGGTGCCGGATGCAGCCTCCTCAAAACCTTAATCTTTTTTTTATTTTTTATTAATAAACAAAATTAAATCCATACTAACGGTAAACTTAACAGATTTCTGATTAATTAATATATTTAATCCACAAAAGAATAAAGTTGGAAAACATATAGTTAAATATATTTACGAATGTCTTAATTAATTCTAATCCCTTATTTTATGGTAAGCAACATTCAAGTCCGATGATCAACTGGCGAATCCTAAATCTACGGATTCACTTCATCAGAGTCAGAAGATATATGTTTCGTCAATGAAATATTTAGATTTGTTTACAAATGGTATGTTTAGATTTGTTTCGCGATTTTCATTAAACTGATCTTATTCGGAGTTGGCATACTCCAAAAACGCTGATGAATTGTTTTAATATAAGTTCATTATTTGTCTTATAACTGTAAAGTTTGGTTGGTTATCTGTTTTTGTATACATTGATGTTCCGATAGATTTATTTCAGGTTTTCATATTCACAAGGGTCTGTTTTTGTATTAATAATATATTTGTTCGTACGATCCATATATTATACACCTTTGATTCGTGAATCATAACATAGCAAATAATGAATCATGAGTTCATATTATAATAACAAATGATGAATCATAGACACTTATTAGAGATAAAAATGATACATATTTTGATGGGGAAGGGATCTGGTATAAATCTCTTAAGTGTATAAAATATACACAAATATAAGCCGTTAAAATAATCAGATCAACAGACCAGATTTTAAACCAAATCAAATTAAAAAGTTATCAAATATGGAATTAAAATATTTCGTAATTAATTTAGAGGGTAATTTGGGAATTGAAAAATAGGTTTGTTTGTTAAATCTCATAATTCACTCCACATATTTGGTCGTTTTGAAAATTCTTGAAACAACCTCCAAAATTCGACGAATAAGCTACCTAAGACACATCCGCGTCGCCGCTATCGTACTCCCGCATCGCCGCTCTCGTCTTCCTGCGTCGATTTCAAAATCATCCGACATCTAACTCTCGCGCCGGCCGCTGTAAACCGCCACACACATGTCTTTTCTGGACTTGTAAGTGCTACGATTTGATAGGATTTCTAATATTTTGTTTTTTGTTGTTGCGATTTATTGATGTTTTTGTGTGTTTGTATTGAAATTTTTTGTTTAATTACAGAACGTAGACAAGCAAGACGTGGTGCGTCTATAGACGTGAATTGAGGATTAAGAACAAGTTTGATCGATATCTGTATGGTCCACCAATTAGCGAACTATGGTTCTAGAACCATCCAACATAAATATTTGAACCATGTTGAATCTCGAAAATTAACTTAATCGATTTGTATATGGTCCACAAAACTGTACCGGAAGATTCGGACGAGGACATTCAAATACATGAATAGAGAACAAAGAACAAGTTTGATCGATATCTTTATGGTCCACCAATTAGCGAACTATGGTTCTAGAACCATCCAATATAAATATCTGAACCATATCGAATCTCGAAAATTAACTTAATCGATTTATATATGGTCCAGAAAATTGAACTATATGGTTCAAAAACCACTTAGTTCAATATTTTGAACCATATCAAGTTTGTTTCACGATTAACTCTCAAATTTTCATAGAATTCAAAACACATGTTTAGAATAAAATAATTCATATTTGATGATAACCAGTGTATAAATTACTCCATATATGTATGGTCCAAAAAATATGTGTTATATGGTACTTGAACCATATAGTTCGATATTTTGAATCATATAAAGTTGGATGTTAATCAGTGTATAACTTACTCGATATATGTATGGCCCAAAAAATGTAATATATGATTCTTGAACCATATAGTTCGATATTTTGAATCATATCAAATTGGATGTTAATCAGTGTATAACTTACTCGATACATGTATGGTTCAAAAAAGTGTAATGTATGGTTCTTGAATCATATAATGTCTTTTTAAATAATTGAAATATATAATTTTTTTCAAGTAAATGTTTGTTAAATAATTATACAACATTTGTTTGCAGAGTTGGATTTTAGAGAGACTTGTAAATTATGTGAGACATAAATACTAAATCTTGATCGTTGATTTGATTAATTTGACGGTTGAGAATAAAATTGATTTTAATTAATTGGGTTGTTGGATTTGCAAAATACACGAGGGATTGACGGTTACCAATATCAAAGATTGACGATTATCAATATCAATCATTGGATTTATAAAAATCAACGGCGGATATCATTTTCTTCCGTCTTATTAAAAGATGCATGTCCCGAAAACATGACAAAAGGAAGCGCAGAAAGACAGCAGAGTAAACAGGTATTCAAAACAACAAATATCCTTGGCTGAAACACAATACTAAACGCCAAGTTTGCCAGAGAACAACAAGATGTTTTGCCCTTAGAAAAAACAAAAAACAAGGTGCATTAAGCAAGCTCTTCGCCTTTTGCTAGAGTCAAAAACAGATGAGAAACTGCTTTTCATAATTTAGTGTAGCCTGTTGCATCACTTATGCTGAGAGCAAAGACAGTTTTCTTTCCCTATATCAGATTCAACACATGGTTGGGCCTTTCCTGCATCGAACCAGCCAGCTCTTTGTGTTATCAATTCATTTAAGAATCCATCAAGCTTCTCAATGGTAACATTTGGCATCACCACCACATGTGCAATGTTACCCTGACAGGCAAGCTGCCACCGTCGAACAAACTCCTCATCTGCAGGCCGCTCGAATACCACTGTGCTACTAAGTTCATTAAGCATTGCACTAATTCCAGCGTCCATAAGACGGTCCTTAAGGTAATGAGCATTTCTGAGACACTTTTGCACCTCTTTCTGGAATCCCTTGTAGCCCTTTTTGTTTAATGTGTACCATAAAAAGATTGGAGCATGACCATTTCTACTTCCCATTATAGTTGCATCCCTTGATGCAAGGTATTCGACATTCCTTGACAGCGCATTGATGTGCTCAATTCTAGTGATCTGAACCCCGCAAGGCATTGGACACCCGACAAACTTGTGGCCAGATACACTCACACTCCCAATTGGCTTTTTGAATGTAACTTTTGGCGCCTGTAAGCAAGGATTAATATGATTATCAAGAAAGTTGAAAAAACTAAACAGAGGAACACGATTGATAAAGTGGACAGTTAATTCCCAGAGGAACACGATATAGAACGGGGGCGCAACTGTAATTAACTTACTTGAAGATTAAAAGAATGTGGTAGTCCTGAAAAATCTTACCTTTTTCACAAATGGCATCATGAGACCAAACAAAGCTCCATCACAATGAATGTAAAAACGGTCTTGTGAGAATCCGCATTCTTCAAGTGTCTGTATAACAAGATCAAGGTCATCGACAGCTCCTTTAACAGTTGTGCCTGCTTCAAAAAATAAAATTGTTAAACTTTGAAGTCAACGGCAACAGAGTTCGAAAGTGAGAGGACTAGATCACGACCTATGTTGACATTGACAATTGCAGGTTTGTCCTTATTCTGAGAAGTTTCTTCTTAAAATCTGCACAATCAATTTCACCAGAGACCAAAGTGTCAATCTTTACGCAGTCCATCCTGTACATCCTGGAAGCTTTGAAGATGGAATAGTGGGTTTCACATGAAGCATAAAGAATCCCATCTGGATGAACTTCTCTCCTGCTCAAATAAAACAATTAAGATGCTACTTCCAAATAAAAAAATAAACCAAGATAAAATTTTGAGCAAGGAATTTCAAAAAGACAGTTTACTAACCCGACTAGAATCCCATGAAGATTCCCTTCAGTCCCACAGTTAGTGATGTAACCCCAGTACTCATCCTTCTCCAGCTCCCATAGACGCGCAAACCAGTCCAGAACACCAACCTCAAATTGCCTAGAGTGAACCCCATAATTACTCTCAATAAATGGATCACCAAGATTGTTAATAGAGAAATGCTGCAACTGAGCCAGCGCCCCATAGTCGAAATCCAAATTATAAGGATAACCTACCACAACAAAATGTCAAATCAGTCACACAACTCTCAAATCAATAAATATCACAATCCTAAACAATCTATAATATCTAAATCAGATCGCAAAGTCACGTAGCACCGGATCTAAAAATGAACGAATACCTAAATGGTGTTTTGTCCGTTCCATCAAAGTTTTACGAAACCTAGCGAGCACGCTAGCCATATAAGCATCCTTATCACCAGTAAGCTCATCATTCGCATCAGGCTCCGTAACTTCCAAGCTAGTAGTATGAATATTTCTCCCTAAAACAATCTTTTTCTCATCACCAACATCCACATCTTTAGTAGTATCAGTTGTAGCAATTGGAGGAACAGGTTCAACAATGAGATCCAAATTCAAGATCTGTGGCGTCTCCGTCATGTCGTGTCCGTTAAACTTCCCACCGTTGGGTGTGAATTGCTCATCAAATTCGATAACACTTCCCACCATTCCGAGTGGTCCGGATCTGCAGCGCCATTTTCGATGAATATTATTTATTTATTAAATTTAATTATAAAATAAGAAAAGGTGGTTCTTTGCTTACCGGTTGATTCGCGCCTGCGTCGACGGAATGGTCGGAGTGGTGGCTGCTGAGAATGCTAAGCGAGCGAGAGGCGGCGATGAAGCGGAGCGGTGTTTATATAGAGAAAAAACCACACCACACCACTCGCAGGTATTTTTTATTTTATCTTAAATTTAATGTTTTGTTTTTCCCACTTGATTCAGATATTTTATTATAAATTTTTTGTTTAAACTATTTATTATAGTTTACTTTAATTAGAAATAATTATTTTTGTATTAGATTTCATTGCCATATAAATATCATTTTTTTTGAAATTATTATTTTTGTATTATAAATAATTATTTTGTAACAATTAGTTTTCGACAAACTTTCCATTAATTTTTAATCAATTTAAATATTAATATAATCATTAATACTTTGTGCTTGTTATGAGATAAAAGTTTAAATTAAATTAAAAATTAGTTAAATTAATTATTGGTGAGAGGCGGTGTTTGCGGAGGAGATGATATGGAGCGGCGGAGCGTGTACGAGTCGCGAAAACGCCGATCATGGAATTCTTTTCTACAGTACCTCACGATGCACAAGCCTCTAGTTTACGTACAAACTTGTAAGGGCTCCGATGCCATTGACTTCTTCAAGTACTTGGATCGCTTTGGCAAGACCAAAATTCACGTCGTCGATTGTGGATCATTTGGAAACCCTAATCTTAAATTGGATACCGATCATTGTCGCTTCCCTAACCCTGATCCGTTCTCGTCTGTTCAAGTTGTTTATTACGTGAAGGGGTTTAGGGAAGGAAGAGCATGAGATGTCTAAAGGTGTTACTTTTGACTACAAGTGGAGGAATGATAAGAAGAGGAAGAAGAAGCTGGAAGACACTGATGATCAAGTTGGAAGTTGTGAACCTGTAGCATTTTCTTATCAATCAAATGTAGCGGCTTTAATCCAAATTTATTTGTATAGAGCTTCAAATTTATTTGTTGTCTGATCTCCAGGAACCACCTAAGTTGCTTGATGCTGTTACAACTCAAAGCCGATATGAGGAATGGAAGCAGCAGTTGTGGAACTCATTTTAAGGTATTTGAATACTGATAAACCTTCACTGACCGACTGACGTTAAAAAACTGCAAAAATTGCTCTGATGTTGTTCAGTTCCTGGAGTATTTGGACCAGTTTGGAAAAACCGAAGTTCATATAAGTGGTTGTTTCTACTTTGGTGTTTCGACGTCCTTTGTTTTGTGTGGTTGCCCATTTAAGCAATCATGGTATAGTCTTGACACCTTGTGGAACGATTGAGAGCAGCATATGTGGAACATTGTGGAAGAATATGGATTCAAACCCATTTGGATCGCTGGAGGTGAGAGATTATTTAAAGAAGGTCAAGATTGAGCAGCAAAGTGCTAGAGGAGTTAATTGTAAGCGAAAGAGACAAGGGGCAAAGAACTGCATGGAAACATGTAAGGTATAATCATGCAGATGTTGCAGCTGACACCAATATCATTGACTTTAGTAAAATGGGTACCAATGTCTGAAGTTTCAGCGGATGAGGCACTAAATGTATCCTTTAACCATCAGAAAATGGTGACAGAACCTTATAATGAACTAATCTGGAGGTACACCTCATGTTGTTTCCTCAATTTACAAATCATTTTAACACATTTGTGATCTGATAAACTGAGATATTTCTGTGTTATACATCCAGGGGAAGTTTCAGAACTAATGTGGATAACCTCTCCTTGTTCTGTGGGATGGAAGTTCATATGTCACATAAAGCCTCCTTAAAAGACATCAAGTCTGCGAGAAGTACTTAATTTTGAACTGCTCCCAAGGATTGACAGGTGGCCGCTTGAATTTTATTACGTCTTCTGACAGCGATGCTGTCTTTTATTTTTCTCAGCAAAAGCAGAGGTATGTCTAGAAAGTTTAAACAATATTTTCTGTCAGTTTCCTGTATAATTTTATCAGACAACTTTATGTGCAACAGAATGATCAGAGACTACCGCATTTTAGTGGAACACCTTACAAACTATGATCTTGCTATGAGAATGGTTCTCAGTGATATCAATTTCTTGGTCTTCTTTCTCATAAGCTACAAGCAGAGCACCAACGTGGTCTTCCGAGTCTTGTCTAACATTTTCATGTCATTAGCAGAATACAAAGAGAGCAAAAAATTATTTCTGACGGCAATTCTGCTACTTTTATAGTAATTGAAGGAAAACATTACTTGTGGAGACTGTTTATCAGAAATGGTGCTTCCTTGCTATACAGAGAAAGATAATTTGCATTAAACACTGGCATGCCACAAAATATTGATATCATAACTGGTTAGCTCTCACAGCTTCTGCATTGAGTCTTTTTCTTTTTCTGCTGTGTATGTGCCAACTAAGTTCTATTCTGTTGAAGTATATGAATTATTATCTAAATTGAATAGATAACTAAGTTTGTGTGTGGTTTCTGTTAATGGTGAATGTTTAATTTGTAGGTGGGAGTCGTGTGGATAGCACACTCCATTTGATTTACTTGGCATTCATAAGTAGCACTCGTCCACTAGTTGTGAAAATTATCATAATCTTTTTCTTCTTTTCTATCTTTGAGTGCTCCCCTTCTCAGCATTCCATATGTATACTGCCCTTGTTGATTATGCATCTAACCTCCCCCAAGTGTGTCAAGCTTTAGCTTCTTTCCTATCCTCTCCTGCTGAGGTTAATTGATATAGAAATGGAATGTCATTATTTGAGCTAGACAAATGTCTATGCTTACCGACATGGAACACTAGCTACAAATGAAATGAATCGTCTACTTATGAGTCTTATATAGTTAAATATTGAATGCTGATCCTTAAAAAACTGTTTGCAATGGTTGATTTCTATAGTTGAAAAGATTAAGGGTTGCGGCTTTGAAGTGTGTTGAGTTGGGGCGAGATAGTATGTTGGTTCGGAAATCTCCAAAGAACGACTTCACAGTGAGAGGCTCGTACGAGGCGTTGATCAAAATTAGGCCTCATAAAAAATGGACGGAGTTTGTGTGGAACTCGATCTCGCATCCGAAGCATAGTTTGTGTCTGACTGGCTGTAAAGGGGAAGCTGCCTACTAACGATAGATTGAGTTACAGAGGAGGCTTGAGAGATTGCTCCTGGTGCAAGAGCGCAGCGGAATCAATAGATCATGTTTTCTTCAATTGCCCAAGAATGCAGGTCATGAATATTTGTCTAGCTAGGCTGAAATTGCCCTGTTTCTTTAAGAATTGGAAGGAGTTGCAATCTTGGTTGACTAACCACAAATGGAAGTGCAAAATGGAGAGGAATGTGGCTGGTTTTACCATAAATGCTGCAGCTTATGAGGTGTGGAAGAATAGGAATGATCTGATTTTCAAAGAGTTTTGTTTGGGCAAGAATGATGTCGTTGAGAGAGTTAGACGAATGGTGGATTTCAAAGTGGAGACGATGCAGAGTAAATTCAATCAAAACACCTAACGATTGTCTGGTTTGGTTTTTTATGTATTCCATGTGTTGGATAGTCTCTTAGATGGCAGGTTGTGATGTTCTGTTTTGGGGTGTATTGTTGTGGTTGGAGGTTCTTGTAGGAAGAGCTCATTGATCCTTTGTCCGTGTTTTGGGGTGTATTGTTGTGGTTGGAGGTTCTTGTAGGAAGAGCTCATTGATCCTTTGTCAATGTTTTGAGTTGGGTATTGTTTCATGAGTTTCTTTGTAGTGTTAGTGTCCTGTAAATCCCTTTTTGATTGAATACACATACATTCTTCAAAAAAACAAAACAAAAGTTGAAATGGCTTAGTTATTACGTACCAAACGTACTCTCCTCAACCGCAATAAATACACAACCAAATATGGAATTTGCTAACGTTTTCTATTACCCTCTCTCTAAGTTTCGCTTTCTATTACCTTCTCTCTAAATTTCTCTTTCTATTACCCTCTCTCGGAGCCTTCCATGCAAATCAACGTTTTGGGTGGGAAGACACTCCTCCTCTTGGGAGGAGGTCGGTCTTCCTCCGCCCCCGGTAGTTTAGTTTCCTTTTCGTCTCGCAATGTTTTCCCTTTCAATAATGGAGGTTTCCTTTTCCCTTTTAATGATTTCCTCTAGCCACGAGCTAGCTTTCTGTCAAGCCTTGGGGCTTGTTTTTCTGGTCCCACTTCGGGGGGATCGTTGTGCTGTGGGTGGTGGCTTGAAGGGTGGGTTTCCGGGTGCTCAGTCACTGGTGGGTCGACGACGCTTGCGGATGTTCAAGGCTTGGTCATCAATAAGCCTCTGTGTGGTTTCCGGCCAGGTGGGGTCGAGCGTCGGATGGGGCTGCGTTTGAGCGGGGATGTTGACGGGAGGGCGGATCGGGCTTACGAAGGACTGGATCAACTGGGCGGAGCGTGGCGGCCGGCAGCTGAGGCTTGGCGGGTGTGTGGGAGGAGCGAGATTGGGGTTTGGCGGCATGAGGAACGATGCGAGTTAGGAACGGTGGAGGAACGTGGAGGAACGGTGGAACGGCGTGAGGAGTGGCGGCGTGAGGAACGTCGTGAGATTGGGGCGCGCTAGGTTTGCTCGTGGGCCTGTTGCTTGTGGGCCTGTTGGGCCTCTGCTTATGTTTTCTTGCTTTCTTGACCCTGATGCCCTTTTGGTCTAATGTCTGCGCTGCTGTGAGATGTTTTTTCGAGTCCGAATGGTTTATGGACTTTGGTGAGATCGTTGGGATGGCGCCGATCATGGCCTGCTTCACAAATTTCATGAATGAGACTTCCTCGACGTAGAAATGTCTTTGCATATGTCCCTTCAGTTTATTTCATTTGCACGTATTGTAATATCTTATCCTGATGAAATATTCTCACCTTGAATCAAAAAAAATGGAATTTGCTGTTTGTTTTTGTAGTCAGTATTTACATGCCAACATTTGTTAGATAGAATAGCACCTAACCCAATAGAGGATGCAATTTGATGATACTTTTAACATGAAAATCATAACTAACAAATGTCCTATTATACGGTATGAGTCTTAGTCTTTACACCATTAATTAAGCACGAGAGAAACCAACTCTGAATTATAAATAGCCTTCAAATGGCTTGTGTCCTCCACACACCCTTCGAATGCTCTTCTAGCCAGCAACTTCTTTGCCAGCCTCACTTTTGATTATATGCGTATATGACTTCCTTCATAAACAACAATAATGAAGTCGGTGAAAACAAGGCCGACTTGGATGTGGAGAAGCAAACTATGCACCAAGGCTGCCATGAGGAACCTGACTTTGATTACTCGAAGAGGTCCCAATGGCTGCGAGCAGCTGTGTTGGGAGCTAATGATGGGTTGGTCTCCACGGCATCGCTGATGATGGGCATTGGAGCAGTCAAACAAGATGTTAAAGTTATGATACTCACTGGATTTGCTGGCTTGGTTGCTGGGGCATGCAGTATGGCAATAGGTGAGTTTGTGTCGGTCTACTCTCAGCTTGATATAGAAGTTGCTCAAATGAAAAGAAATGCTGAAATCAAACAAAAGACTCAAGATGGCCAAATATCAACTGATGAGGAGAGAGAAGATGAGC
>QZGG01001148.1:0-90076 GCA_006409495.1 Sedum album
ATCGTTGCCTGATGGTCAGGTGAAGTCGATGCTTCCGCTTACTAATGAGGTGACTGATTTGATAGAAGGTGGGTGAGTCTATTATTACCGATTACCTTAAATTTAATTTTAACCTTGATAAAACTTTAATGTATTGTAACTGAGTGAACGAGTCGTCACATATTCTGCAGAATTGAATGCCATTAGAGATAGAAAAGTGGTGTTGAGCCCTCGCCAAGTTATGTATGCAGTGCAATCTTACAACAATAATTTCAGCCTTGCTGAACAGCAGGTTAGCCGATTGCCCCTAGCTGCTAGATAAAATGCTTGGAATCCTCTACTTTGTTATTAAATGCTCACCAGAGTCTTTGTAGGATGCAGCAGAAGCCTTTCTTCATCTCCTATGTTCATTGAGAGAAGAGGTGTCTACCTCATATGTTCCAAACAATGGATCTTTAATAGATGTTTCGGCTGGCCCTCGACGGATCCTTGACCCGAGGAGGTTTATTGAGGATCACAATGAGCATAAGCGATGGAAAGAACTTTACCTAGGTCCATTTGATGGCATTTTAGGAAACATCTTGACCTGCCGAAGTTGCTCGTTCCAGGTCTGGTTTGAGATGCCATCTGTGGATGGATTCTCTACATTACTAATTTTCGCTGGTCTAATACTCGCTCAGAAATCGATTTTGTCAAATCTTTAATGGCTAACAGAAAGCATTTATTTTCGACTACATGCGACGAGTTCCACTTTCAAATTCATAGAACGAATTGAATTGATTTTTCAAATAAATAGTATTGCATTGTTGTGTTTCCGCATAGTTTGTTATTGCCAAATTTTCAACCACGTGCGCCGCAAGTTATTTACTGTAGTGCACTTATTTTTCAGATCATGATGGATTTTGAGTTCTTCCATATCTTGCCTCTTCTACCAGTGACCGGCATGGGCACGAGTATTGTAAGTATTTAAAATCATTGGTCATTTATCACCTTGCTTTGTCTTTGCACCTATCGTGTTAGATTAAGTGACGTCTTAGTATTTGTTGGATTAATAATATACATTTTATCGCTCGCCATCAGTTCTATGGATGCTCCTTGGAGCACTGCTTGAAGCAGTACATTGCCTTGGATGAAGTGGAGGGTTACAAATGTCATAATTGTTGGCATATAACTGCATTGAAGTATTTATCATCGACTAATGGAAAAGAGGTGCTGTTGCAAAGATGATGATATAGGCATATTTGAAATTTTGCCCATTTAGCGTAATATTTATCTCTTAAGCTTCTTGTGTTTCTTCAGACAGACATTGAAACGTTGAAGAGCTGTAGCAGTCAAGACGAATGTGAATGCCGGTTGCTTCCAGGTCTTGACGCAATCCCTGTGCGTGTTTCACGTGCATTTAAGCAACTAAATATAGCACGATCCCCAGAGGTACTGCGGCTTTAATATGAAGGTGCAATGAAAAAACTTTATAAATACACATGAGAACTAGCCAAACTAGAGCATCTTTGTTTCAAGTTTGATTTACATCTAACACTGGGAGGTTGTATGTGTAGGTACTATGCATACAGCTGCTGCGCGCAACCACAAATATTTTTGGAGATCTTATTAAACTTGAGGTATAGTAAACACCTCCGACAGTGTTTAATTCAACAACCTTTATACTCTCTTTTATATTATCCAGTCAAAAAACCACTGCTTTCGATCAGAGGTTACGATGGTCACTGGTTAATTTTTGCAGAAAAAATATCTTTGGTGATAGTAAGACGCAAGATGTTTTTTCTCAAATGTGGTTTTCTCATGCAGGGCCATATTTCATTTCCTTTGATTTTGAACCTCTCTCCATTTGTGAAAATTGGATTTGAAATGGAGCAGAAGGCTACTGCATCGAGATGGCATGCTGATGAGCATGATCGGCAAGGGCATCCACTTCATTATTTAAATAGGCAGGTCAATGCCGGGGCTTTAAGCCATGTATATTTTCAACACCAGGAGAAGCAACGTTCAGAAATCACATTGGATAAACTGTTGGCTTCCATTGGTGACAGTGGAAATGAGGATGTTAAAAGTTTACCCCAAATTGAAAACATCTCACAGTCGAGACCAGAGGCAGATAGAGATAATGAGCGAAATGTATGTCAGCTTCTAAACTCTCCTTGGATAAATAACTATCTTCATTTGATCCATCGATTGGAGTGTTAAGGGTTCTAAGTAATATGTAAAACTTTGTACATTCACCTGTAGGTATGCACTGGGATGTCAAACCTTGAACCTCATGCTCCTCGCAGTCTTATGTATCGATTAGTTTCTGTAGTAGAGCACATGGGGAAAAGTGGAGGTGGCCATTATACAGTGTACAGAAGATTGAAATCTTATCCCGATGATGAGTCAGATAGTACAAACATGGCCTCCCCTGACCAGTGGTTTCTCATATCCGATTCTAATGTGGTTCAGGTTTCAGAGAAGGAGGTTCTTTCAGGGCAAGCTAGCATTCTTTTCTATGAAAGAATCACAGAAAGTTAACAAATACCAATACTTAGCTACCAAAGGATGCACAAGTGATATCAAATTTCTTGCCAACTCAATGACCGACTTGTTTAAATATACTTGAATATTGCTACTTGAGAGTCTGCTGGCTTATTAAATGTCTGTACTATTTGTTGTTGTAAGAGAAGGATACATCACGAATTACTGTGGAAATTGAATACATATCACTGTAATTCGATAAACAATAATGGGGTATGATTAACAGAATTTGCTGATAGTGATATATAGTGAATTCAGTAAACCAGAATGGGGTCGCAGTGTGTGACCCTGAGGCTTGCTTTGGCTAACTCATGCTAATATGCAGCCAGTTGACTGTCTCAATGCATGTCCATTGAATTGGAAGTATGAGAATTGGTCTCCTAGTTTCGGATATTTGGATTCGAGTTATCAATGCACCGGGGATCTGTTCCCAATGGCATCACACCTTGCAAAAAATGATGTTGTTGAAGATGTTGATGATAGGGCATTCGAGAAGACTGAGTTCTTAATTTGATAGTCGACAAAGCCTGAACAAACACCTTGTACAGCAGTGACAGGTCCAAATGCTCCAGACGGAACAGGGGTAGAAAAAGTAGTTTGCTGGAAATTGTCTTGGGGTGGTCTTGGAGACATTGCAAGACCTTCACATCCATAATCAATTTCGTTCTGCATAATAATGGGAAACATAACTAACATAACTAAAAGCGTGATGCCTGGAACAAACCAAATAACTTCCGAAACTGCTGACATTTTGCTGATAAGCTTATTGAGCAAACCATGCGAACAATTGATGGAGCGTATTTATACGATCCATCATTATCTTATTTCCGTTGTTCTTAGATGCTTTATTTGCGAAATATTACCTTGTTGTAGTGTTTTGCGTTTCAGGTGTATTTGGAGTACAATGGAGATTTTACACGCTTATCGAGAAATTTTAGACGGATTCGGAGCACGAAGACGAAGGGAAGAAGCAACGAAGACTGGATGACGTAATGCTGACGTCAGCCGCGGACGTTACTACAATTATTTCCGCGGACGCTACATGATTTCAGTAAAAGCTTAAGGGTCCGCGGATAATATTCAAGAAGGGTCCGCGCGACATTCGGCCCGGCCCAATTATGACAATCAGCAGCTTTTTGATTAGGGTTTCGATCCTAATTGAAAAGAATCTTTGGACGGCGAATTCCAGAGCATAGAGTAGACATTAGCGATCAAGCTTCCTTTATCTTCACAAACGATAACTCTTCGAACTCAATTTCAGTCTTTTGTTTTGTTACAATGTTTTCTATGAGTAGCTAATTTCCCTACAGTTTAGGGAATTGAGTTGCAACATTGTATGAGATCATTGAATAGCAAGTTTTAATTTAGTGAATTCTGTTCTTTGCTTTAATTGCATGTATTGTTATTTGCCTAACTCAGCCTAGCGGTAAACTTAGGGTTATAGCAATTGCATGATATCTAGTTGAATTGTCATAGTAGTAAAGCCTAGCGGTGGAGCTATTGTGGTAGTTGGATTAGGTTATTGTTACATCTTCTTGAGACTCTAGCGGGTAATAGAAGATAGAACTAGAATTAGGTAACTACCCTAGCGGGACTATCTGATTAGAACAACCATAATTCATTAGTTTGAAACTTGTCTGGTCTGTGATTACTAGTTGTAACGAGATTCCCTGAACTGTGCTTTCTCACTTATTAGTAACCCTTTAGTTTTTAGTTTACAACAATCTTTCAAACAACCCCCTGTTAGGAGTAGATTATTAGCTAGTAGTTTAAATCCGACACTAGATTACTTTCCCTTGGGTTCGACCCTACTTACTGCTACACTAGCTTTTAGTAGGATTATAAATTTAGATTTGCAGTGCACAACGACGCGCTGTCAAATTTTGGCGCCGTTGCCGGGGAGAGTTCTGTCTAGTATAGGATTCTTTATTTTGTTATCGTACTTTTATTTTCTATTTTTGTACACTTTTACTGGGTTTTATAATGGCTGATGCAGGAGATATTGGAGACGGCGCTGATCGGCGAGAGGAAGTGAACCAGAACAATGCTATAGTAGACGGTGGCCAGAATGATGGAAATTTACAGGTTCAGCTACCACTTCAGCAACAGCCGCCGTATTACGAAGAGCCGGAACGTGTGTTCCATCAGAGGCGAAGAGAAGCTCAGGGCACGAAGGAGGTTACAGTATGAGAACCCGTTGTACGATCAGAATGCACAACCCCTCCTCTACCGCAACAACAGCTTCCACCATTCAACAGAACCCAGTATACCCACCACAAAATCCACCTCCACCACAAGCTCAGCATCAGAATATAAATCCACCACCTCACCAGCCTCCGTATGCATATTATCAAAATGCATATCAGCCACCTCCTTACAATCAGTACCAACAGCCACCACAAAATGCCTATTACCCACCACCTCTCCACAGCCTTATGTGCACCTCAGCAGCAGATACGACCGCCGGCCACTATGAGAGATATATCGTGCCGCTATAGCTCAGCATTCCTGGCCTGTAGCTCTTGATCCTGATGAAGACTTTGAGGTCAGACCGAATCTTATTCATCATCTTCCGAAGTTTTCAGGGTTGCCAGGAGAGGTTGCTACTAGACATCTGCAGGAATTTAATGGAATCTGCCATACGATTAGACCATACGCCATCACAGAGGATAAGTTCAAATTATTGGTTTTCCATTTTAGTTTGACTGATCTCGCAAAGAATTGGTTTTTATCGTTGCCTGCAGATAGTATTCGCACATGGGAACAGATGCAGAGGAAGTTTCTTGAAAAGTTTTATCCTCCCGGGAAAGCATCACAGGTTAGGAGAGAGTTGACTACGATCAAGCAGGGGCCTATGGAGTCTACTTATGAATATTTGGAGAGATTTAATGGCCTAGAGCGAAGCTGTGTCAACCATGGGATTTCAGAGGCTATGTTAGTGGAGTACTTATTAGAGGGGCTGAGGCCAATGGAGAGGATGATGTTAGAGGCCGCAGCTGGCGGTACCGTTTTAAACCTGACACCGGCTGAGGTACGTGAGCTGATGACAGATGTAGCAGAGAGTGCCAGGTTCAGAGATGAGACTTTCAGAAGAGACGATCACAGCCGAACTAGGAATGTGTCAGGTAGATTTAAGAGTCAGGCCGATGAGATTAAAGAGCTGAGAGAGATGGTACAGAAATTGATGGTTGGCCAAGCTAGTGCAGTTAGACCGTGTGAGTTTTGTGGAGCTGTGGATCACAGAACTGATGAGTGCCCGACGTTCGTTACAGAGGATACGGTTGAAGTAAATGCCATGGGGGGATATCAAAACTTCAACAACAGACAGGCACCGAGACAATTTGGTTGGCAGCTAACGGCTACAGCTGGAGAAATGATGGATTTCAGAATAATCAAGGACAAAACCAGCAGCAAAATAACGCATACAGACCACCATTTCAACAGCCAGAGAGGTATGGTAATTACCAGAACAATAGTGGCCAGTTTCAGCAGAAAAGAATTATAATCAGAATGGTCAGTACACCTCAAACCCAGCCCATAATCAGAATAACACAAGCTCAGGCAAATCATTAGAGGATATGGTGAAGGAATTGGCTGCAAACCAAATAGAGACGAACAAAAGATTGACCCAAATGGCCACAGCAATTTCTGAGCTCCAGAACGAGAAAGGGAAGCTTCCTTCCCAAACGGTTCCAAATCCTAAGAGCAGTGTCAATGCTGTAAGCCTGAGATGTGGAAAAGAGTCAGAAGAGGAATCAAAAGAAGAAATTTCGGGTTCACACTCAGCATCAACCGCGGACGTGCATGGATTTACGCCGCGGACCCTGAACTATTTAAGAAAATATTTGTAGGGACCGCGGATTATAGTTCTAGGTCCGCGGATTCGTGTTCAGCTTTAACCGCGGACGCTAAAGACATATTTTCCGCGGACGGTTTTCCAAATTCCACATATTCAATAGGGTCCGCGGATGTAATTGGAAAAGGGTCCGCGTCGAGTCGATCAGCGTGTACCGCGGTGGTTCAAGGGGTTATTCCCGCGGATGTCTCTGAATTTATTAAACCTTCGGGGTCCGCGGACTGTTATTCTTTGAGGTCCGCGGTCAGTGCTGGACCAGATTCAAAATTCCAATTTTCTGACCCTTTTTCTCTAATTCCTTTGCAGATTCGGGAAGCTAGAAACATGGACGAATCAGCAGGTCAAGGAGACCCAGGAGCATTCACTGTTACATGTGAAATTGGTAACACTAGAATCCAAAATTGTTTAATTGATTTGGGGTCTGCTGTGAACTTGATGCCTCTGTCAATTTATTCATCTTTAAATCTTGCACCATTGAAACCACCGAGGCTTAATTTACTTCTTGGAGATAAATCACTAACGAAATCTCTAGGAATGTTGGATAATGTTTTGATGCAGGTAGGTGGACATCAGGTGATGTGTACTTTTCATATAATAGATTTGCAGAGTACTGATGGAGAGGATCCCCCTGCTCTACTACTTGGTCGACCGTTCCTCAAACAAACTAGAGCACAAATTGATGTCTATAGAGGCCGACTGTCATTGGAAATAGAGGGAACTGTCATGCAGTTCAATTCGAAAGGTAATGTCTTGGAGCAGAGAATGAACAAACCACCTGATTCCCCTAAAGCAAATATTGGAGTCTTTGATGTCAACACAAGCAAACAGAGAATCCCAGAGAAGACGAATGTGAAGACAAAACCACCGGATTACAAAGGTAATGATAAATTCAATTATAATAATAGTGACCGGTGTTTTGCAGGGAACACAAGGGATATTAAGGTTGATCCACCTGATCAGACAAGGACATCTCAGACAAATCAATTGGGTAAAGAGAAGTCAAACAGAGCTGGAAAACAAGGTGAGTGCACTAGTGAATCACTTTTCACTAATAATAATTTTGATATGCTTAATAGGAAGTTTGACTTGGAGCAACCATGGGCACCCAACATTTGATGATCACAGGTACCGTCGAGCCAGCGACGTAAAACCAGTGCGCTTATCGGGAGGCAACCCGAGTGTATCTAGTTAAATTTTTATTTTTATTTATTTCTCTTTTTATTTTTCTTTTGATGTGATACGGTGATCAGTGCACGTCTAGTGCATTTGTTTCTGATTTTCAGGTGTGCAAGGCAGATTCGGTCACAATATTGATCAGCAAGGACCGCGGAGGTTTCAAGATTTTAATCCGCGGACGGTAAACAAATTATGGAATTTAGTAAAGGGACCGCGGTGTGGAAACAACACAGGGTCCGCGGATTTTCGAGCCCGACACAAGCCCAGCCCATCTTCGATTTCCGCGGTGGCTACCTCTATTATTTCCGCGGACGTTTTGATAAATGAGTTTTCTAGGGGACCGCGGCCGTATAATCCTTCAGGGTCCGCGGTCAACAGAATTTTGCAGCGCATCGGTAAATCCGTCTCGTACACATTTTCACTCGAGTCCACTGACAGCTCCGTCGTGCCACCGAGTTTCCAGCACCCTCAGGCCATCACACACTCGTCAGGTAAGTGGTTATTGGTTTTAGAGTTAGTTTGTGAAGGAGGAAGGGAATCGAAATTAGGGTTTATGGATTTATTCTGATCGGCGTTTGTGGATAGATTTGGGTGAACTGACGAGAGGGAGTTGGTTTATTTCTGGTTTTGAAGTATTGTGGGTGTTTGTTTTTGTGTAATTGGTGTGTGGATCGGAGGAATTGGCCGGAGGAAGTCGGGATCGCGTTCTGGGTTAATCCGCGGACGCTATTGGATTTTATCCGCGGACGGTTAAGGTTTTTTACGAAATAACTTTAGGGTCCGCGGCTAAATTGGTTTAGGGACCGCGGTCAACGCTGAATTTTTGATATTTTACCAGATTTCAGAGAATGAGTGGAGCAAGAAGGACACGTACACCGGAGACATTCTTGAGGCTACCTCATCAAGAGCCCATATGGCCGTCTCGGCATTTTATGGAGATGATGGGAGTGTATGAAGAAGCTCGGTCTATGCTTCGCCAGAGTGGATGGCGTAGATTTTTTGAGTTGAGTGGCGAAGCGGATGTAGAGGATACATCCGAGTTTTTGGGTACGCTGGCTCTTGCAGCACATGAGGATCCTCCGAGCTTTCAGTATAGACACAGAGGGGTGACACACACAGCTACTAGACAGCAGTTGAGAGCTGTGTTTGGATGGAGAGCTGGTGGTGAGTTTATAGCGATGGATGAGTCCGAGATGCAGGAGGCATGGCGGGAGGTCTCAGGTCTGGCTACGGCCTTCACCCAGTGAGACCAAGGCACGATCTATTGGTAGGCCTGTGCTTTTTGCTCTACATTTCATGATGGCAGGACCCTCCACGCCCGAAGAACGGAGGTGAAGATGACGAAGAATGACTTAGCCATTGTAGCTTTGCTATGCAGAGGAAGAGTGGTGAACTGGAGTCATTACTTATTGACTCACTGGAGTCAGGTTAGATCATCCGGGCCTGTTACTTGTGGAGGCATGATCACTTTCATGCTTCGTGCACTGCATCCCCACCCAGTCCCGCCAGAGCACCGTCTGCTTTCTTACTCATGGGCTGATGAAGGCATATTCTTAGCAGGGAAGCATATCAGGTGGTCCCGCACTGCTGATAATTACGTATGGATTTATTTTGCCACTGAGGGACTTAGACCAGCAGACAGTCCACCTCGACGAGGTAGGCCTAGGAAGCAGACGGGAGGTGTGGTGATAGCTGAACATCTGGCACAGCGAATGAGGAGCCACAGCAGCCTAGGCCCAGCAGGGCCAATTTACATCTGAGCAATTTATTTTTTCTTTAACTCATTTCGCTCTCAGATTCTTGGCATGCAGGGTTTCCAGCCAGTACAGCCACCTTGGGATGGACTCCAGGAGCAGCCATACCACCTGAGTACTTGCAGCCTTTTCCTCCACCTGAGGATCACTAGGGGAGTTACTTGTTCCCTTATCACATCTTTTATTGTTTTTCATTTTATTAGTGTCTGTGTCCCCTTCTTCATTCTTGTTGTATGTTGTGCCGTGAGGACACGGCATATTTCAAGTGTGGGGGAGGGAAATCGAGTCAGTTTAGAGTCTTAGAGTCTGTTTTTATTTTTGTTTTATGAGTCGAAGAGGAGAATTATCATTGTATGCTGTGATGAAATGACGATATATGAGTGATGTTCTATCCTATGAGTTTCTGATATGTCTGCATGCATGAAATCTGATATTTTGTGACACTTGTGCTTGATGATTTGAATGCTTTTGAGTTGAGATATCTGGTGATGTAGAGTTGATAGAAAATGTCCTAGAGGGATTTGACATTCATTCTGATATTTGCATGAATAATTGCGCTATATGTTGAGTTGATATTGTGGCATTCCGAATTGTGAAAAAGATTATCTAATCTCTTGTCTGAGTAACCGGGAAAAGAGATGAGCGACCCTCATCTTGACTCGCGTAAAAAGGACAAGAAGAGAAGTGAAATCTATGTGTGGATAGTTCATTGGCAACGAATGTTTTTTTTTTTTATATTGGTTATTGACTAGTGCCGGGGGTTAGGAAGAAAACCAAGACACTTCCCACTTGAGCACTTGCTTTAACCAATGGCACAAGCCAAAATAAGGCAAGCCATCAAAAAAAAAAAAAAAAAAAAAAAAAAATCAGAAAAAGAATAAAAGTTTCTTGTTGCCAATGAATTTATCTAATAGTATATTTCGGATGCCATATTAAAAACTCAACTGTTAGTGCGATTAGGATTGTGAATTGAAGAATGAAGTTAGGAATCTGAAAAGGACTATCTCTACATTTTCATGGATATCTTGACTTGAGTATTCTATATTGTTGAGTGCAGATTGAGCATTATTGATGATGATTGTATGCAGATGTTGATGAGATGATTAGATAGAATGTCATGAGTTGGATCGCCATGTAGTTACAATATACTCTGATTGGTTCGAATCTATTGTCTAGATCTTTACTTGTTCGAGACGAACAAGGATAAGTGTGGGGGAGTTTGATGGAGCGTATTTATACGATCCATCATTATCTTATTTCCGTTGTTCTTATATGCTTTATTTGCGAAATATTACCTTGTTGTAGTGTTTTGCGTTTCAGGTGTATTTGGAGTACAATGGAGATTTTACACGCTTATGGAGCAATTCTAGACGGATTCGGAGCACGAAGACGAAGGAAGAAGCAAGAAGACTGGATGACGTAATGCTGACGTCAGCCGCGGACGTTACTACATTATTTCCGCGGACGCTACATGATTTCAGTAAAGCTTAAGGGTCCGCGGATAATATTCAAGAAGGGTCCGCGCGACTTCGGCCCGGCCCAATTTGACAATCAGCAGCTTTTTGATTAGGGTTTCGATCCTAATTGAAAGAATCTTTGGACGGCGAATTCCAGAGCTTAGAGTAGAATTGCAATCAAGCTTCCTTAGTCTTCAAAACGATAACTCTTCGAACTCAATTTCAGTCTTTTTTTTTGTTACAATGTTTTCTATGAGTAGCTAATTTCCCTACAGTTTGGGGAATTGAGTTGCAACATTGTATGAGATCATTGAATAGCAAGTTTTAATTTAGTGAATTCTGTTCTTTGCTTTAATTGCATGTATTGTTATTTGCCTAACTCAGCCTAGCGGTAAACTTAGGGTTATAGCAATTGCATGATATCTAGTTGAATTGTCATAGTAGTAAAGCCTAGCGGTGGAGCTATTGTGGTAGTTGGATTAGGTTATTGTTACATCTTCTTGAGACTCTAGCGGGTAATAGAAGATAGAACTCGAATTAGGTAACTACCCTAGCGGGACTATCTGATTAGAACAACCATAATTCATTAGTTTGAAACTTGTCTGGTCTGTGATTACTAGTTGTAACGAGATTCCCTGAACTGTGCTTTCTCACTTATTAGTAACCCTTTAGTTTTTAGTTTACAACAATCTTTCAAACAACCCCCTGTTAGGAGTAGATTATTAGCTAGTAGTTTGAATCCGACACTAGATTACTTTCCCTTGGGTTCGACCCTACTTACTGCTACACTAGCTTTTAGTAGGATTATAAATTTAGATCTGCAGTGCACAGCGACGCGCTGTCAACAATACAAAATAAAAACCTGCAAATAAGCCACAATATCTCGAGTATTAACAGTGTGTCCCTCTTCCTCCTGCGTAATGATCCACTGATAAAGCATTTCCTGTAATCATAGACCGAAGTTTGTGAATATAAATTTTACAATACAGGTGGATTGTTAGAACACCATAAGTAGAAACATTTTAAACAACGTTAAATCTTAACAATTCATAAGATTCAACCAAAAGTCCAGAAGCCTTTCCAATACTTAAATAAAATACACATTTCACATAAATCAAAATCGACAACAATCAAAGAATGCGTCATATTGAGTAGCTAATTCAACCAGTCTCGATATCTTCTGCAAAAAGATTTACCAAAGCGTGACGCTGGCCTGCCTGGAAAGAGTGGCGCTGCTGGCTCATTGCAGCTGAATAAGCTGAGTTAGAGAATTTGCGGCGGTGCAGAAGGTGCCGTACATGTTGCGGTCGACCTCATCGAGACGAGTCGCTACCGATTTCCTCTTCTTCGCCATTCAATAGAATCCGAAGAATGAGGAAAATTATCAAATACGAATTCCTTTGAGTTTGCCAGTTTTAAAGGCGAGTTTGAGTATGAACAATTTTGGAACACACGCAGATTCAAATCGCATATTCTTTAATCGGAATTTTCTTGAGTTTGTCAATTCTAAAACTGAATATCTCTCTGTATTTAAAACGTAAGGCTCTTAATTGACGGTTACATATTGAAGTCACTTTTTCTTTCCAATTTTACCCCTCTTTTATTAGATAAAGTTTAAGTTAAATATAGGATAAATAATACTGTATTTGAATATTATTTGCACAAGATTTATTGTGCAACAATTACTAGTGAATATGAATAGCTTTGAAACACATTCGATTTAAACCGCGTACTGATCAATTTTACTATGTGGCTTGTTGCATAAGACAAACGAAGTACGTCGATTATGAGGAAAACGCGGATTAAAACTACTAGTTCATTTTGTCTTGTATGTTTACTACTTTTTCGTGTTTGCATTTGTGAAAAACAAAGGGCGGTTGGA
Source organism: Sedum album (assembly GCA_006409495.1). Lineage (NCBI taxonomy): Eukaryota > Viridiplantae > Streptophyta > Magnoliopsida > Saxifragales > Crassulaceae > Sedum > Sedum album. The sequence continues at coordinate 12,631 of QZGG01001148.1, forward strand.
TTCAACGATTATTTTATATTAAATTTCAACAGTTAGATTATAATTAATGAACGATTAAAATTATATTCTAATTTATACGAAAAATTAATTGAACTTTATCCTATATACATGAAGGTTGTATCCCGTGGATCCATCCAATTTGGAGGACTCGTGAATCTCCTCTTGCATCCGTTGATTATATTTTTTGGACGCATCAGATTGCGCCACATATGTGCATTTGTCATGTGCACTAGTCACATGCTTCATTAATACGCTGACACAATCTGGTGCATCCAAAAAATACAATCGACGAATGCAAAAGGAGATTCACAAATCTATTAAATTGAAAGGATACATGTCCCCGTAAAAAAGTACAAATCTCAAACTTGTCTTTTTTGAATGAATCGGTTGGATCCGAATTCCGAACCTCTAAAAAATTCAAACAGACCGGTCCATATCTAAAAACCAACATGGAATTCTGATTGGAGCCCTAATTTCTAGCCTTACTTCGATTCGATTGGAGCCCTAATTTTCTCACTCAGCGTTTCTACCAAGTGTGCTCGATTCATCTTGCATACTTCAACGAATATATCGGTATGTTCGAAAAATATCGCTACCTGTTGCTGATGTTGTTTTTTGCAGCTTCGATCGAGCTTCTTATGTCTGGGATTGGTTGAATTATATGTCTGGTAGAGTAAGCTAATGAACTTTATTTGCCTTTGCCGCATAGTCTATTGATTCGATACGTTGGTAAAATCAGATTAAAAGATTGTCGTTGTTGTTGTTAAGCATTTGCGCTGTGTAAAGCATAATAGTCTAACTTCAGCCTTTAGGATTAAATTGTCGAGAAAATGGGTGTTGATGAATTGACCGCTTGCAAGGATTAACATAGATGAAATTCTGAATATTGCAGAAGCTTCAAGTATAAGTTATTTAAGTCTCTGATATAGATGAAGGACTTCATATATGATCTTGATTCTTGTATACATAAATTGTCGACATTTACTATTTAATGTGTGGTTATGATTGAAGTGACGATGGTTATTTGCTCAGCTTTTACCAATAGTTTCCTGATGAGAAATATTTTTATGTAACCTCTGATACGCAACTAAGTTATCCTGTTTCAGATCAGGCTATTGTCAAAGGAGCTAATCAAGATGGTGAATGCCATCAAAGGGCTTTTTATTTCATGGTAAAGTTTTCCTTCTATCCATCTCTTGCACAAAACACAAAAAATTTGATTCAGTTGAGTTATCATTTCATCTGTTTTGTGGTTTGTTGCAGTGACATACCAATGGCACAGTTCATAATCAATTTGAACAGTTCACTCCCCGCTTCACAAAAGTTCATAATATACAAACTGGACAACACTCACTTGTTCGTCCAACCATCTGTCGGGGAAATGATACGCAGTGCCATTGCAGAATTCAGGGACCAGAACTCATATGAAAAACCTGCCTGATTTCTACAAAGACTCCCTTTTCACCTTTTGTGGCTCGTATTGTGATATGTGTTACAGGTTTCACTGTACAACTTATTAAATCCTACTACCATTACAGGTTTATATGATTTCCTAAACAACGTTTTCTTTTTGCTTCAGCTTCAGCGTGAATGCATTTTTCATGGATTTTTCTGTCTGTTACTGAACTTCGCATATGTTTAACCAAGAGAATGAGAAAATGACAATGGATTCTTCCATGACAATGCGCCTACTCAGGTTTTTCTCTGTAGTGATAGCTTTAAAGATTTACTGGGAGAAAATATTCAGAAACAAACTTATCTATTCACCTCCAAGTTCCCCAACCTCTATTTGCCCTCTCCATAAACTTATTCACCATAGTTATGCAAATCCTGTGCACTGGTTTTTTCAACAAATATATACTGAATTCTACTACAAAATAGTTATTTAAAAAATTGTTACTACTTCATAGCTCAATGTTAAACATCATATTCAAAGTGGATATACATTCGGGAGAGCCGATGGTTAAGCCGTTGCTCCTTGTGCAAAATAGTTATGCATGTTCATATTAAACCCAGGAAATAATATTCTGATTCAATATATTTACTTTTTTCGATAGAAATATTTACATTTTGAAAAAGTAAAAATTACATAATATCAGATGCATTAAATAGAGTTACAAGCATTACATTAAGCAACGAACAGTGTTTGGATACAAGCATAGACAAAACCTTGAATATTTTATCCAGGTTTAAAAACAACAAGAGAGCTTACTTGGCTCGACATGTATATATAAAGCAACACATCCATTTCGGCAATCCGGAAATCGAGGTCTCGATCGATCGCCGATTCATCTCGTCAAGCACTAAGATTCGCTGATCCCTCACCAGCGTAACCATCCGGTGCGCTCCGATCATTCGTTATTTATCAATCAATCAATCAACGCATCGAATCTAACGTTTTTAGTTATGTCTGATTTCGTAAATCGGGTTGGACGAGTTCAGCTCCGATCAGGATTGGTGTATTGTGGATTTGAGTTAGGGATTGTTTGGATCAAACTTGCATTTGGTGGATTTGGTGATTGGATTTGATTTAGTTTAGCTGAATTTGGGATTTGGCATTTATTTTAATTTGTTGAAGATTGGACTTTTGTGCATTTATTGTGCTAGGAAATGAGTGGAGATTTTTTTGATGATTTTCGTGTGAATGTGTGTTAGTTGGAATGAGTTTGATTTTGGAAATGAAGTAGAGATATGTACAATGTTGTTATATGGATTGGAAGTCTAAGAGAAGTGAAACTTGGCTGCGAAACTGTAGCAATAATACTGATGATGCAGTGGTAGTTTTAGCTGTTGTGAAGGAATGAAGGATCCAACTTGAGCATAAATTCATCGGTAGTGGTTGTAAATTAACATTATATGAATGTATGTTATAAATTATTTGAAATGCATCTTTTCTTTACAATCTTTAGTCTGATTCTGCATTTGTCAAAACTCAAAAGATTGATGGGTCCTTAATGTGTTAACAATACTTTGATTTGTGGCGAGCTTGGGCGAGTTATATTTTATGATTATTGACTAGCTGTTGCGTGTTTGCAGCCATAAGATGAAATCAATGGTTGCACAATTTAGTGTTTCTAATTGTGTTGAAGCGAATTTGCCAGTATTGGATAAGGTGAGTAGAAAAAAGAGGAAATTCCGAGCTGATATTCTGCAGACTGACTCCATATTGGAAAGTTACTTCCCTCGTCAGTTTCCAGCTGATGAACCTGAGGGGATTCCAAGTCATTGTGAAAAGGGTGTTTGCAAAGTCTGTGGTGATTGTGATCCCGTATCTGCAGAACCCGAACTTGGACTACCTGGCACAACTAAAGAGGAAACGAGTCTGTGTATCTCAGAGAGGAGTGATTGGGATCATTCTGCAGAAATTGAGCTTCGAAAACTTGTTTTAAGCGTTATGGATGCAACTCTCAAAAGTGCAGTTAAGAAGATAGTTGACTGTGGTCACCCGAAAAAAATTGCTACGAAGGCAATAATGAGACCAGGCCTATGTTATGGTAGTAAAGACACACTGTCAAATATAGTAGACAATTCCGTAGCATTTCTTCAAACTTCTCAAGGCATGGAACAGTCATTAAGATTCCACTTTAAAGATCTGGATGAATTAAAGGATTATTTATTGGCAGAGTTTGTTTACGCCCTTCAAGCTGTAAGGCCTGTCCTCAGCCCAGCGGAGGCATTGTGGTATTTGTTATTTTTTGACTTGGATGTGTCACATGCATGTTTTGTGATTGGTGGTCAATACAAACTTGTTGAAGATGGGCACACTAGTGAAAAATCCGCCGAGTCTGCTCACAGCAAAACATTGGATATTAATCTTCCTACTTCGTCTGCAAACATCCAATCCGAACTGCCTGTTCATTTAATCAAAGAACCTGAAATATTTACATTTACTGCTCGTGATACTAAATATTCAAACACGGGAGAAATGAGATTCACAACAAATGTTGCCGACCAATTTGCTTCTGCTGCCGGAACACCTCGAAAATTCATTGCAGAAGCAAAGTGGAGTAGTAGAAAACCCCAATCTTTGAGCAATTTGAAAAAGGTGGTGACCGTTCAGCAAAAGTGGAAACATGTTGACAAAGGACGGCGTAAACATGTAAATAAAGCGGCTCATAAAACAAGCAGAATGCCTGGCTGGAATAATATCAGAGTCCCACGAACAAATTCCACTAAAATCCCGTTACCCGAAGTCACCTGCTCAGGTTCTTCCAGTTCTGATGAGGTCGAGCATTCATTTTCCCCTGGATCGAGAAAAGAACGCATCCAGGCTTCAATAGTCAGCCATTCTGATATGAATATTTTCAAATATAATGAGTGTTCCATTGAAGAAATCAACGGGCGACCAGCCAGTGAAGATCTTGACACTGAAATCATCATTAAACTTAGTGCACGATCACAGATTCTGCAGAACAGCCTCAAGGAGTGGACAGAGTGGGCCAATACAAAAGTTTTGCAGGCAACGCGTAGGTTGCTCAAAAACAAGCCCGAGCTCAACAAATTGAGGCAGGAAAAGGTGGAAACAGATAGGCTTGAGCAAGAGAGAAGATCTCTGAAAGAAAATATTACTAAGAAGCTTTCTGAATTGGAGAATGCAGTGTATAAGACGAGCGGGAAGGTTAATGTTGCAAATTCCGCTATTAGAAGGTTGGAAACAGAAAATTATACGCTGAGGCAGGAGATGGAAATAGCCCAGCTTCAAGCTGCTAAATCGGCTGCCAACTGTCAAGAAGCTTTGGCAAGGGAGAGAGAGCGACTGATTACTGTTCAAACATATTTGAAGCAAAAAGGTTTCTTGCAAGATGATCTAAATGCTGAAAAGCTTAAGCATGCCAAAGCTCAGCAAGAGTTGAAGAAGGCTACAGATAGCCTGAGTCAACTTGAGGTAAGTTCATGATATAATATGTTCTACTCTAACCAGCTGACTGTTGAGATATGAAGATAGATTGCTTTCTAATTTCGTCGCACATATATTTGTTTGTGATATTGAAAGGGTATGCTGGCTAATGGAATCGATACCTTTAATTTAGCCAGAGTGAATGAAGTTTGTTTGGTTCTACTACCGCTTTTAGTTCTGAACTAGCCCCCTGCCTGTTGAGAAGCTGCAGACTTAGTTATATAATGCATTTTTCAGGCTAAATGGTCCAAGGAAGTGAAAGTGAAGGAGGAGCTAGTATGGCAAGCCACTTCAATTAGAAAAGAAATTGAACAGCTTAAAGATTCAGGAAAATCAAAGGAAGAAGCTATCAATTCTAAAACAATAAGCACATTACAGAAATATGAAGATGGTTTACAAGAGCTACAAAGTGAAATCTCCAAACTAAGGTTGAAATCAGACTCTAACGCCTTGGCTCTTCTGAAAAGTAATGTGATGAGGATGACAGGCTTGAGAAAATCTCAAATTGAACGGAAACCCCAGAACTCGACCATGGCCAAAAATGCTCAAGTTTCTCCTACAGCCAATACCAAGGCATTTGTTATGCGCCATAGGGAATGTGTAATGTGTCTTGAAGAAGAGATGTCAGTTGTCTTCCTTCCATGCGCTCATCAAGTCCTCTGCACTAGATGCAACAGTCAACATAAAAAGAATGGAATGAAAGACTGTCCTTCTTGTCGGAGCACCATCTTACAGCGCATTCCTGTACGTTACGCCAACCCTTGATATACTTGAATCCTGTTCAGATGGAATTTCTAAAACCGTCTCACACTTGTCTCATTCTTGGTATTATACAAAATAAATGGGTTTCTGTGTTTTGGAAACTCTGGTGTGTAACACACACTATAGTTTTGAGATGTATTATCAACGTGAGCTATTGTATCAGTTGAATGATCAACTCCTGAAACATACAGAAAAAACATATCAGGGGCTAAGAGGCATATTTTGCAGTCACTTCGTTTACATAACACAATCCGAAAGTATTTGTTTCTTTAGTTAGCAAAACGGAAAAACATACTTCTGTTTCCAAAGAATCTCGATTTGGTCGTCCGTCATGAAAACTAATTGCTTCTGAATATGAGACGCCATATTTCTAGTATCGGCGTCGAATCGGCCACCTCCGTGGTGGTGGTGGTTTCCCCGCTCCGTCTTCTGCTCTGGTATGCTTTTTTATTTATTTATTTATATGTTTACTTATAAAAGAAATTAGTAAAAAGCAGCGGTTGAAGCGGCGTAAATGATTTGAATAATATATTCGATTAATTTATATATTATTGTTTAACAAGTATTGAGATGCAAGAAGAGCGTATATTTGCAATTTCAACCTCTAAATTTTGTTCCATAAATATTATGTCTTGCATGATACTCCCTCCGTCCCATTTTGAGTGTTACATTTGAAAACTTTCACGGTTTTTAAGAAAATTGAAAAATATGAGATAAAAAGTAAGAAAGAGAAATAGTGGATAAAAAGTATGAAAGATGGTGTAAATGTAGAGGTAAAAAAGTTTCTATTTTAGGAAATGAGAAGATCATTTTGGGACATCCAAAAAAGAAATGGGACACTCATAATGGGACGGATGGAGTATTAATTATTTATATTTATTAATTAAATAATAGTGATTAGAGTTGATACATAAACTTTTGTGAAACATTGAGATTTAACATAATTTGTTGATTTTGCATAATCTAAAAATGAAATTAAATTTGAAGATTAAATTTGCAGAAAATGAGAGTGTTAATATAATGAAGACAAAAAACAATGTCCATGCAAATTTTTAAAATTTAAAGATTTTCCACATTATTACTTATTTATGTGGTATGTTATAATCAAAATGGATAAATATTGAGTACAGAGGTATATTTTATTCGTGAGGTAGATTCTCGAAACTATTCAGTACAAATAAAAATAGCTAATTCGGAATAAAAATAGCTAATTCGGAGTAAAAATAAATTTTTAAATAGTTAATATGTTAGATTCAAGCCTAATTTGATAGATAGGTTTAAAGAATCAGTAGGTTATGATCCACGGGTATCCGATGGTCCAAAATGTAGAATTAGAATGATTATAATAAAAAGGATGTATTTAAAAATTATCATTAGGCAGAATAAGTGATGGGCTAATGATCGTGTTCTTGATCTTTATATCAAAAACACTCAAATTCGAATAGCTTAGGGTGCATTATTTTCGCTTGTGAAAGCGTGTTGTTTCCTTCTACTTCGTGCAATGCTATAAAAATTGTAATCACATTTGTACTAGAAATCAATTAAATCGATTACTAACTTTAATGTATCATCGTTTTGAAATTTGATATTTTACTTTTATAACTTTGAATCCCAACCCAATCCTAACTAATCCCTAGATTTGATGTTTCTAAGTAAAACAACACGACATAAACACATCGTATTCAGAGAAAGATTTGCTGCCCTCACATCATGCCACCTTGACTAAACATTAGCGGCTGCTCCATCGTCACTTTCCCTTATTTGACCTGTACATTGTACTCAATTATTCAACGCAACATTCTATAACACGGAATCAGATCTAGTAGACTAAAAATTATTTAGAACTACGTATTTTGTAATAAATTTATACAAAATTACGTAAAATTATTGTAAAAAAATTAAAACAACGTTGTTTTGATAGTATCAGTAATTTAATCTGAATCACTATAACAAAAAATCACTCTGTAATTTGTATACAATGTTTGTTATATATGACCGACCACTACATTGTGACTTGAATTACAAGTCGAATATTTATGATCATATTGGGAAAATGTCTTTTAAGTTTAGAAGTTGATTCTTGTCATAGATTTCTGTCTTTTTTATATATAATACATTTATTATTTATGATGTAAAAGTTTGTATTTTTATTTATGATATGATCTACGATAATCAAAAAGTTGTACCCGAGGATCAAAAGATGTCAAATAAAGGACAATGACGTTTTGCGTTATATGGAACCAAAGCTACGTAGTTTTATTGAAGGTTCATAAATTTATAATTAACGTTTTAGTAAAACTATGTCGTTCTGACTTATTTTAGATTAAGACTACCTCATTTTGAATATTCGAATTCGACTGTAATAGATATGAATCTAGTTGAGAGTAATGCTCTTTTGAGACCTTTACTGTTGGGTGAGACTCTGAGACCCCCATCATGGCCGTTGATTGAGTTTGCTTTTGGGATCCAGATTGTGCCACGTGGAGGTGAGAGAACAAAAGCAACAATTTCTCTCACCTCCGATTTCGAATTTCTCTCACCTCCACGCGTCACAATCTGGACCCTAAAAGCAAACCCAATCAACGGTCATGATGGGGGTCTCAGAATCTCACCCAACAGTAAGGGTCTCAAAAGAGCAATACTCATCTAGTTGAAGCATCTACATTTCATAAGAAATTTTTTGAAGTAATGTATTGCCCGATCTTGAGCGCGTATCAATCCTTAACGCAAAAATGCTAATTAGCAGTTATTTTGAAGCTTCTAAATTTACCCCTAGTCTACCCCACGTGGCAGTACACCAATCTCCACCGTCAGTCCAATCAATAGCCAAAGCTTTTACTTACAAAAAAAGGATCGAGTTCTAAAAGGACATTAAATTTTAGTGAGACATAAAAACTTAATCTTAATCGTTGGTTTAGATTAATTTAGCGGTTGAGATTAAATTGATTTTAAAGTAATTTATAATGAATTAGTAAAAAAATACGGGAAGGTTGGTGAAGGACTATCAATATTAACTGTTCGATTGATAGAAATACAACTGAAATGATGCATCTCACATAAATTCCTTTTAACCATTTCCCAAATAAAAAACGCAGCACTCAACGCCAACGGTTTCATTTCAACACAAACACACACTCACTCCAACACGAAAACCGTTTCTCTCCGGCGATTTTCTCAAAGAAAATTCAACTTCGTCGGAAGTAATGTTTGTGCGAAAGCTCGTTCAGAAGGCCTCGCTGAAGAAGGTTAGAAATCGCTGTTTACTTGTTTCCGCCAAATTCATTTTGACCAATTATCTCGGTTATTAGAACTGTTTATTTGTTGTAAATGGTAGAGCGGAGGACAGTTTGATGGTTTGAGGCCTGAAGATTTGAATCCACACACAGTATTCCATTATGGAATTCCAGCAGGGTCATTCAAGTTTGCTTATGATTCAGTGCAGAATATACTCGCAGTCTCAACAAGGTGACCTTTTTACATTTTCAATACAAATATTATTCTCTGACAAATTGATTGGCACCAAAATTTCCTTTATGGTTTTGGTATAACATTCTTATCACTAACACGCTATTTATGGATCGTTGATAATCTGATGCACACAATGTATGACTTATTTGTAATTTGTGATGAACATTTACTTGGTCGTAATTTTGAAACCGTTTTGTACAGGAATGGCCAAATTAAATTATTTGGATGTAGGAACACCCAGCTTCTGTTAGAATCTGAGGAGACAGTACCAAGCAAATTTCTACAGGTTCTGCTCATATTGTTTTTTAATTTTCTTTCAACTTCAGTCCACTTTTAAGTATTCTCAAGTCTCAACTACCATGTAACTTGAAGTCTATTGTGTCCTTTGCAATATAGACCCATTAAATATCCAATGCGACTCTTTACTGGTTTGATTTATCATTTTGTCCATCATACTTATTATGCTACCCTCTCCAGTTTATTGAAAATCGAGGAATACTTCTAAATGTGACGGAAAATAATCATATTGAGGCAAGTTTCAATATTTTTCTGTGATTTGTCAGTTGATTTGGATATGTCTATCTCGTATTCTTAACTATCTTCTTGCCACATGGTCTGAAGACTCATAACTCTGGACAATATGTTTGAACTAAGAAATCTTGACCAGTTTTATGGCAGGTGTGGGATATAGACGGCAAGATTTTGTCGCATGTACAAGTTTTAAAAGAAGAAATAACATCGTTTACAGTGCTTCATCAGACTTTATACATGTAGGTTTATGTTGTTTCCACTATTTTAATAACCCGTGAAGCCATTTTTTAACGTTGTTTCAAAATCTTAACGTTCCAACATGAAGGTATGTTGGGGACTCATCTGGTAATATATCAGTTCTGAAGCTTGACCCAGAGGCATGCTGCTTGGCTCGGATGAAGTACTCTATACCCTTTTGTGCCACACGCGGTAAGATTTTATGCTATATATCTATGCCCATTTTAGTCTCTTCAGGCCAAAAAAGATATTTCAAACTACTGAATTAAATACGAGACTGTAAGTGTTCATGTAGCACTTAAAACCTTATGAGTGTGCAATCAATATATGTAGGTCAGGCATTTGATGCTTCAGAAGGCAGTGCCATTGTGCAAGTACTTCAACAGCCATTGTCTGAAAGTAACAGGTATCCATATTTATTAAAGTAGTTCTAAGTTTTGTTCACCTTCTCTTTTCATTATAATTTGTTGTACAATGCTTGGTATTGGTACTGTCGTGGAAGCCTTATTTACGGTACCCAGAAGGGCTGATTGATTTATAACTGCATGTGATTGTCTGTTTGTAGTATGTTATTGTAAAGATGTGCAAGGAATGATCCATGAGAATTAGTAAATTGCTTACCCTCTTCAAATCTTCAGATTGTTTATTTACTCTAGTAAAGCAGTTAAGACAAACTAGTTAGCTGAATTGTTTGTTGTATTTTGTGTAAGCTCAGTTTTCATAACGTGATCATGTTTTGTATTTATATTGCTGTGCTGGGATCAGGATTCTTATAGTTTTCAAGGATGGCTTAGCTACATTATGGAATGTTCAAGAGAGCAAAGCCATTTTATCAGTCGCTAAAAGTTATTTGCAGTCATCAAAGGAAACTAAGGAGGTGACTTCTGCGTGTTGGGCGTGCCCTTTTGGAAGTAAAGCTGTATTTGGTTATAGCAATGGAGAGCTTAGCATGTGGGACATTCCTCCCAGCTCAAGCATAGGAGAGAAATCCATTTCACCACAAGATAAAGTTCCTGTGCTGACTGCGCCAATATGCAAACTTAATCTGGGATATAAAACTGAAAAAAATTCAATAGCGTCATTGAAGTGGTCTAATGGCGAAGGGAAATGCAGTAAACTGTTCGTCATTGGTGCCTCAGATGCTTACTATTCGAACCCGCCTCAGGTATTTCATTTTTGTATAATGGCATTGCTTAAACAGTTCACTCTCTGGTTATTTTGGCATAAAACCATAACTCTTCTCTCGGGTTTTGAAATGGTATTTCGCGTATGCGTTGAAACTTTATAAAGCAAACTAAATCTGCCGCGCTAGGTTGCATTGAAAGGATATCCAGCTCAAGCATGTTGCTTCTGAAACTCAGATTCAGCTTGCCAAATTATTTCTTACCATCATTTACATGATGATGCAAGTGTTGCTTTCATGAGAAACCTTTATGTAATGAAAGTAGTGTTGCATTTTCTCAATAGAATCTGCTTACTAAAATGCAGGTGTTGCTGTTGAATGAGTATACCAAGTCGCGCATGACCAAATTAGGGCTTCATTTGCCAGAAGCATGCCTTGACCTGGAGATTATTTCCAACAGTGCAGAGCAAAATAAACCCAGACAAGAATATCTTCTTCTCCTGGGAAAATCTGGTCATGTGTATGTTTATGACAATTATGCTGTAGAAAAGTATCTAGTCCAGTCGCAATTAAAGTCCCCTCCCTCTCTCCCAAGTGAGATAGTGTTGAAGCTCCCATTTGGTGACTCAGTCATTACTGCAGCAAAGATGATCACAAACAAACGGTGTGTTCCAGATTCTAAAGATGAGGTAGTGAATCTCAATCATATTATGAATTATGACATTATGTATTTAGTGAAGGGTGACTCAGTCACTTAGATAATTTCATTGGCCGTGTAGGCTCTTAATTTTCTGTCGAAGAATATTGAACACTTTCTTCCCATTGAGATAAGCATGAAGGACGGAAGTCACAACTGTTCCACTCACTTTGATGGGTTTGCAAAGATACAAAATTTGTATATAACAGGACATAGTAATGGAGTGATTAACTTCTGGGATGTCTCTTGTCCTTTTTTACTTCCTCTGGTGTCATTGAAACAACAGGTTAGTCATATTCTCAAGTTTATCTTCATTTTCCACAAATTCATCTGTTCTGCTGTGTGTTCACTAGCTGCTAAATTGATTGTTCTTTATCTCGCTTCTATTGGTATTGGTGTGGTGTCATGTATATGTCATAGTGATATTTCATATCATAGTAATATCAAGAAGGATTCTAGTTGTCATTGTTTGAATTTATGTATTTACATTGGTACGATTTGGGCACTTCTCTTATCGGATTTCATTCTTGAATTTTTTGGTTCAGAATGTGAACTCTACCGGAAATGATACAGCAGTAACAGCTCTGTACTACGATGGGAGTTCAGGACTTCTTGTTTCTGGAGATCAAAGTGGGACTGTGAGTGATATTTATCTTACACACATCATGAGTCATTTCCCACCCTACTGCTGCTGTTTAATGTTTAATCTAACTCTAATCCTTGCAGATAAACATCTTCAATTTTAAGCCCGAGCCATTTTCTACAGATAACAGTTTGTTGTCTCTTCAAGGTAAATTAATGATTTGAGATGAGAACCTTATCTATTTATTAGAATCTTCAAATAGGTGTAATTAGTACGGTTATGGCAGGCAATATTAAGAAAGGGGGCAGTCACATAGTGCAGAGCCTTAAACTTCTTAAGATCACTGGTGCAGCAATTTGTATAAATAAGTGCCATATATCAAACCATTTCGCTATTGGGTCTGACAAGGGATATGTAAGATAAACTCTACACCTAAAAGATATATTCATAGCTATTTAACATGAATGTTTGGTGTTTTTATTCCCTGAATTCATTATGTCTTATGCCTCGGTTCATATAGGTTATCACTTATCATTTCCTTTTTGTACCATGACCCTTAAAACACATGTTAACATTAATTCTCTCTTCCCCAGGTGTCAGTTATAGACTTGGAAGGGCCAACTTTAATATACGAAAAACATATCCCTAGTGATATATGTTCTGGCATTATTTCTTTGCAGTTCGAAAGATGCAACTTTCACGGTTTTGAAAAGAATGTTATGGTGGTGGCAACAAAAGATTCGTCAGTTTTGGCAATCGACAGTGATTCTGGCAATGAACTTTGCACAAATCCTATCCGGCCAAATAGACCATCCAAAGCTCTTTTTATGAGAATCTTAGGTAAAGCTTATAGTTGTTGTACATTTGGTCATAGTTCATCTCACACATTGGATCTGGAAACAGCATTGCAATCTGGTATCCATACCATTTGAAATGTCGATGATAACAATCAGTTAAATATTTTGTTAGATGGCCATGGGACAAATGAGAGCAGAATAAATGTGGATGGACTCATGACACAAGAGACTCTTGAAAATGTTGAACAAAAGCCGCCAACAGTTTTGTTATGCTCTGAGAAGGCTGTATATGTCTATTCTTTGAGTCATATAATGGAGGTAATATATTTATATTAATATCATGTTTCTATGCTCCTTGTCCCTTATATCATCTTCCTTCAACCTCAGGGAGTTAGAAAGGTTATTTATAAAAAGAAATTTAACTCATCTTCGTGTTGCTGGGCATCAACATTTTCCTCCTTGAATGACGAAGGCCTAATACTCTTACACTCAAGTGGAAAATATGAAATAAGGTGGGAAAATTACACAAAAATATTTGTTGCCAAATAATTAAATCGGATTGATTCATAGATGGGTGTATTAAAAAAAGCTTATGATAAACTCTGTGTCGAAAAAGATGATGATGGATGGAAAAAGAAAAGAATAATGAGAAACTGCAACAGCTTTTATTGTTATTTTCAGACAAATCAGGGCTCCTTTTACAGGATGATAAATGAGTTGATGTTTGTGATGGAAGAGGTGTTAAAAGACGACAAATGATGATGCTCATTAACTCTGTTATGTTATATGCGGATCCTCATGTGTATGAAAAGCTGAACATATATGCTATATTGACTTGTTTAGGTCTCTTCCTACTTTAAGCCTCCTCAAGAAAACATACATAAGAGGTTTCACAGTTCCGGCGTCCAAACCGAACGTGGGCCTGAGTGGTTCAATATGCTCTTCTCGAGAAGGAGACTTAGTTGTGGTACTTTGTTTCTAACTTGCTGTACTTTTGGGGAAGTAATGTGTTGGCTGTATTTAACATTGAGAAACTTCATTGTTTTTATGCAGGTGCGGGGTGACCAAGGAATACATTTCTTATCCACTTTGCATGATACGAGAACTTATAGGTACTGTTTCTATATACTCAAATGTAATGAAAACATCATGTAGACCGAGTTCCTCAGCGTTTTAAAAGAACCCCCTTGTATTATTTTTTGTGATATGTTCATTGGCTAGGGAATCATGTATTTCTACTTTCAGATATTTGCAATCCGTTTCCCAAGTATACCAAAAACACATTCCACAAAGGCCTGTTGTTGATGCAGCAATTCAAAAAGAGAAGAAAAAGGTAATTACTCTTCTTAACCAATATGTTTAAAAACCAAGAATCAGAGTTTCAAAAATCAAATGCCAAGTTGACTTTCTCAAATATAATGAAGGGCATATTTAGTTCAGTCCTTAAAGTGCCGGGAAGCAAAGCAAGGCATGTCCCTGAATCAGATGCTGAGAATTCTAAGGAAACTTTAGACAAGCTAGAGAGAACTTTTTGTATTGCCAATTTTCAGTCAGATTCTGTGAATGCAGACGGTGGAGATGGTGAAAATGTAGAGCTTCTCATTAATATAGGTACAAATTAGACTACTTCATACGAGGATACATGTAGTAAGATGACTACACTTAAATTAACTGACTGCTACTGGCAGATGATATTGATCTTGATGATATTATGGAAAAGCCTAAAGGACAAAACAAATCTCCGGCACTGAATACAGAGAAATTGGCTAGCAAATTTCAAGTCTTCAGAGGTCAGTGTAAAATGCTGGACATGGCTGTGTTTATTTTGCAAAAATGCTTCTGACATATCTTGAAGAACAGCAGGAATATTTTTAATGAAAAAAATCTTGCTTGCTGCCCTTCTCAAGCTTTGTGATCATAGACTTGATGTTTTGATGAGTTTAAAGTTTAAACTTTGCAGGGAAGCTAAAGAGTATGAAGGTAAAAAATGATAAATCGCCTACAAAAGAGGAGCCACAGGATGAGAAAAATGGGGCTCTTGATGAAATAAAAAAGAAGTATGGATTTGCATCCTCATCTGTGAGTGCCTGTCCTTAAAAGTTTAATTTTGTCCATTGTTGTAGTTTCCGCATGTCAGTTTTCAGTGTGATATAATCAAACTCTCATAGTATGCTTTATCTAAGCTTTTTCCTCATGGTGCAGGAGTCAGGCATTGGGGCAGCTCAAAACAAGCTCTCAGAGAACATTAAAAAGTTTCAGGTAGGTGCCAATTTAATTTTCTTATAGTTTTACAACTGCATCACCAGGATGGCTACAGTGGAAACTAATCTATGCTTTACCATACACAGGGGATAAACCAACAGACAACAGATATGAACGACGTCGCTAGATCATTCTCATGGATGGCAAGAGAGGTATTACGCGTGGAACAATGCAAACAATAACATTACACCCTTTCGAGTAACACATTCTGGTGGAATTTCAAGTTACTCGGAGGCATTTGCATTCTGTTGTTCACCCACAAGATTCATCAAAAAGATTATTCTGTCTGTTTTGTTCATGCTGTAACTCAGTGCACTCGTATATATGTATTTATGTATATAAACCTACCAACATATTGTATTTCCTGCTGTGTATCATCACCAATCAACGTTTACTTTTGGTCTGGCCAGCAGTATAGAAAGATTCATCATTGTTCTCAAACCAGTT
Organism: Sedum album; assembly: GCA_006409495.1. Taxonomy (NCBI): domain Eukaryota; kingdom Viridiplantae; phylum Streptophyta; class Magnoliopsida; order Saxifragales; family Crassulaceae; genus Sedum; species Sedum album. The sequence goes on from QZGG01001148.1 coordinate 28,435, forward strand.
GAATTTTGCTAGCGCATGCCCGGACAGGTCATGTGAAACATTACTCTTAATTTACATGCTCAACCTGTTACTAAGAACGTCTCCTTGCCCAGGCCTTAGACAACTACTTCTGGCTTGGCGAGCCCCTGTTGGTCCATCTTATCCATTGTGCAATATTTCAGGTAGCAGACAAGTATTGATGACTTCTCATTCACCAAACCAGCGCAAATGGTAAGTAAAAGAACAGTGTCTATCAAATAGCGCAAGTTTGACCTTCTAGATGTTCCTTCAATGAATAATTTTTAAAAATAGGTTTACCTCTGTTACAAACTGAAAAGCACAGTTTGGTAAGGACTGTGCTGATTTGTGAGTGGATAATAAGATTTAAGATTTCTAAAACTTGCAAAGAATAAAGTCAGTTGGATCCTTATCGAACCAAAATATATAATATAACAAAAGGTTCAGAACGAGGGATGAGTGTCGATGATGTCTACTCCTCAGTCTTTAGAAGTAATCACCAGCAACCCCAAGGCTCCGATGAGAACATACTGCATGATATAAGAAAGCAGCTATTCAAACATTTGTTCTGCTTTTATATTCAAGTTATTTGTATACTTATATTTTAATCAAATTATATAAAATGATAAAAACTGAAAATCCATGTGTTTCAACTCTTTATATTAATCACTTTTAAAGGGAACTTAAAGAAGTACAACAGGAACCCTGTTTATAATCTTCTGCCGTAAATATAAAATGCTATTGATAGGGACGAAATGTACCTTGATTATAGGCTTTTCGGTCATGATGATTGTCACCCAGCCAACATATGGCAAGAACCTGAAATTGAACATTATATGACAGATGTGTAAGCTAATTCAAAAATGCTCAGAAGCCAGATCTACCAAAATCCTGAGTCGCTCAAACGGATCTTACCCCACAGCTCTTCCCATGATATGGTGCCTATTTAGCCACATCTGACCACGAGCATATAATAGCCTGTCATCACCATAGTTGTTGTCACCTGAAAGGTCAAGCGTAAAGGATCTTAATGGTGAGTAAGAGCGAAAAATGCACAAAAGATTCGCTAAAAAATAAGAGAGAATATGCAACTAGTAAAAAAGAGAGAACTGTAGCACAAGTAAATAAATTTACGGCTTACTATTCAAATTTAACTAGACAAGTTCCTCGACGATTATTGAGGCGAAAAAATACTAATGTACCATATATCAGTTACAATGCATACCTTTTGTCAAAACATCTACTTCTCCAGAATCTTTTCGTTCATGGACCTGAAAAGAAAAAAATGTTTACCATTTGACATAATGAGATAAAGTTAAAGCTGAACAGAAAATACCAGACAATGTCATGATAAAAAGTAAAGACCCCAAATTTTCAAGGTGGTTGTTATCGAGTAACAAAGAGGGGACGAGAAGACTTGTCAATGTTAGTTACCTTTATCACACGATGGACAATGGGAATTTCCCTCCCCTGTGTACAAGGAAGCATTATCAGAAATGATGAAATAATTAAAACCACACTGTAAAAGTTATTCTTTTTTGAAGCATTACACAAATGTAATAACCAATTATTGATTGTCAATGAGACATTAATATGATGGTGAGAGGAGATTTTCAAGTTGTATAAATTCAATAGGAATATAAAAGTGACAAAAGTTAACACCAAATAAATGGGACTGAATAATGGTTCGAAAATAACAAGGGACTGAAAGCTTACATCAATATTGAACACTACAATCTCCCCTGCTCGAATAGGATCATTACTCATATGAAGAAACAGAATATCTCCCTGCATAAATAGTCACAAAAGGATACATGCATTAGATATGATACAAATATGCGTCAGTAAATCACTACTAGCACAAAATAAAAAGGCAGACAAAAATGCAACAAAAAATTATGTACCAAGGTGACAGTCTCCCTGAAACCCAATTAACTTGAAAAGGTTGAACAAATACTTATGCAATATGTTTTATACAAGGCATAGCTGAGGCAGTTATACAATTTTTATAACTTTTTTGCAGTAAACAAGAATTTCACTAATCAAAACAACTGAACTGCCGACAAAAGCCTACTTTGTTAGATAAAGCTCAATGATCAAATCATATAATACAACAGTTTGAGGAGGGATTCTCGTAAATGTAAAAGTTCTAATAGACATTAGAAAAGTAAAAGTGTATACGATGTTAACTGCGCTCAGAGAGGTAATTTACATACCCTTTTAAAACCAGGCTCCATACTTCCAGAGAGGACGACAACAACGGGAGACTCACTTCCAGTAAAACACATCAATGCCTTCCATATTATTAGTGCAGATGTAACAATCATACCTAAAGTTAAAAACAGCAGAGCCGAATAAACAGTCATATCCAACACTGTCAGATGTCTCACATAGAAAAAAGGGAGAGTAAAAATGTATATTTCTTGAAACAATCCAAATTTACTTGGAGGCATTTGCATTCTGTTGTTCACCAACAAGATTCATCAAAAAGATTATTCTGTCTGTTTTGTTCATGCTGTAACTCAGTGCACTCGTATATATGTATTTATGTATATAAACCTACCAACATATTGTATAGAAAGATTCATCATTGTTCTCAAACCAGTTGAATTTTGCTAGCGCATGCCCGGACAGGTCATGTGAAACATTACTCTTAATTTACATGCTCAACCTGTTACTAAGAACGTCTCCTTGCCCAGGCCTTAGACAACTACTTCTGGCCTGGCGAGCCCCTGTTGGTCCATCTTATCCATTGTGCAATATTTCAGGTAGCAGACAAGTATTGATGACTTCTCATTCACCAAACCAGCGCAAATGGTAAGTAAAAGAACAGTGTCTATCAAATAGCGCAAGTTTGACCTTCTAGATGTTCCTTCAATGAATAATTTTTAAAAATAGGTTTACCTCTGTTACAAACTGAAAAGCACAGTTTGGTAAGGACTGTGCTGATTTGTGAGTGGATAATAAGATTTAAGATTTCTAAAACTTGCAAAGAATAAAGTCAGTTGGATCCTTATCGAACCAAAATATATAATATAACAAAAGGTTCAGAACGAGGGATGAGTGTCGATGATGTCTACTCCTCAGTCTTTAGAAGTAATCACCAGCAACCCCAAGGCTCCGATGAGAACATACTGCATGATATAAGAAAGCAGCTATTAAAACATTTGTTCTGCTTTTATATTCAAGTTATTTGTATATTTATATTTTAATCAAATTATATAAAATGATAAAAACTGAAAATCCATGTGTTTCAACTCTTTATATTAATCACTTTTAAAGGGAACTTAAAGAAGTACAACAGGAACCCTGTTTATAATCTTCTGCCGTAAATATAAAATGCATATTGATAGGGACGAAATGTACCTTGATTATAGGCTTTTCGGTCATGATGATTGTCACCCAGCCAACATATGGCAAGAACCTGAAATTGAACATTATATGACAGATGTGTAAGCTAATTCAAAAATGCTCAGAAGCCAGATCTACCAAAATCCTGAGTCGCTCAAACGGATCTTACCCCACAGCTCTGCCCATGATATGGTGCCTATTTAGCCACATCTGACCACGAGCATATAGTAGCCTGTCATCACCATAGTTGTTGTCACCTGAAAGGTCAAGCGTAAAGGATCTTAATGGTGAGTAAGAGCGAAAAATGCACAAAAGATTCGCTATCAAAATAAGAGAGAATATGCAACTAGTAAAAAAGAGAGAACTGTAGCACAAGTACATCAATTTACGGCTTACTATTCAAATATAACTAGACAAGTTCCTCGACGATTATTGAGGCGAGAAAATACTAATGTACCATATATCAGTTACAATGCATACCTTTTGTCAAAACATCAACTTCTCCAGTATCTTTTCGTTCATGGACCTGAAAAGAAAAAAAATGTTTACCATTTGACATAATGAGATAAAGTTAAAGCTGAACAGAAAATACCAGACAATGTCATGATAAAAAGTAAAGACCCCAAATTTTCAAGGTGGTTGTTATCGAGTAACAAAAAGGGGACGAGAAGACTTGTCAATGTTAGTTACCTTTATCACACGATGGACAATGGGAATTTCCCTCCCCTGTGTATAAGGAAGCATTATCAGAAATGATGAAATAATTAAAACCACACTGTAAAAGTTATTCTTTTTTGAAGCATTACACAAATGTAATAACCAATTATTGATTATCAATGAGACATTAATTTGATGGTGAGAGGAGATTTTCAAGTTGTATAAATAGGAATATAAAAGTGACAAAAGTTAACACCAAATAAATGGGACTGAATAATGGTTTGAAAATAACAAGGGACTGAAATCTTACATCAATATTGAACACTACAATCTCCCCTGCTCGAATAGGATCATTACTCATATGAAGAAACAGAATATCTCCCTGCATAAATAGTCACAAAAGGATACATGCATTAGATATGATACAATATGCGTCAGTAAATCACTATTAGCACAAAATAAAAAGGCAGACAAAAATGCAACAAAAAATTATGTACCAAAGTGACAGTCTCCCTGAAACCCAATTAACTTGAAAAGGTTGAACAAATACTTATGCAATATGTTTTATACAAGGCATAGCTGAGGCAGTTATACAATTTTTACAACTTTTTTGCAGTAAACAAGAATTTCACTAATCAAAACAACTGAACTGCCGACAAAAGCCTACTTTGTTAGATAAAGCTCAATGATCAAATCATATAATGCAACAGTTTGAGAATTCTCATAAATGTAAAAGTTCTAATAGACATAAGAAAAGTAAAAGTGTATACAATGTTAACTGCGCTCAGAGAGGTAATTTACATACCCTTTTAAAACCAGGCTCCATACTTCCAGAGAGGACGACAACAACGGGAGACTCACTTCCAGTAAAACACATCAATGCCTTCCATATTATTAGTGCAGATGTAACAATCATACCTAAAGTTAAAAACAGCAGAGCCGAATAAATCAGTCATATCCAACACTGTCAGATGTCTCACACAGAAAAAAGGGAGAGGAAAAATGAATATTTCTTGAAATAATCCAAATTTAGTTTGATACTTACATCCATTCCGACTGTAGAAGTATAATAAATAAAAATCATGACTTTAAGACGAAATGGGATTCTGGGAACAGCTTTGGTGAAAAACCAATTGCAAAATAGTCTAGTCCAGTCAGGTAAACACTCAGACGTCTCAAATTTTTCTTCTTAAAAAAATACATCAATTTTAACCCAATGGGTAAGCTTCAGCTATAGTAGTTGCTACGGATGATCTAGTATGGCATACGTCGTTATCAACTGGAAAATGTTCTCCACGATTATCAATTTCAATTCCAGAAAACAATAAAAATATTGATTGAAACCCTAAAAACGGCAACAAAAAAGTAGCACAGCAAGAGGGAGTGACCTAGACTAACAGCCTGTGAGAGGAGCTGGCGGATCTGGATGGATTTGATGGAATCGATCGTCTCTCCGATGTACCCCATTTTCCAGTTTGAATTCCGATCGCACAATGCTCGCTTCTCCTGCTTCGTCGAACTTCACTCGCGGTCGCGGCCTTAAGGTTTTTATTTATGAAAAATAGAGTAATTTGAGACGTTGACTGCTGTCATGGGCTTCTTGCCTTTTACACTCCACCGTGAGTTCAGATTTCATACAGCATGAGTATCTATTAATAAAACGATCTAATTTTATTTACAAACAACTCAAAATGACATAGTTTTACCAAAACTCATCAAATCTAAAATTTATGATTTTTTTGTAAAACTACATAGTTTTAAATAGATATGTCAAAATTACCCATTATTCGTTACCCGCCCTTTATCCGCCTGTTAAAATATCCGTCTATACCCGCCCGTTTAGATATAAAGGGTAATCATACCCGTTACCCGTTACCCGTTAATACCCGTTAATATCCGTTAATTATAGGGTCGCCCATTACCCGCCCGTTATATTTCATTAGAAAAATTCACCAAGTTCTACTCATAAACTACCGTCAATCTACTAAAAATTAGATACTCATTTTCGTATTTTACAAATAATAGAATAATTAGTAAAATAAAAATAGGTAGTTAAAGGATAAATGAGTTATTAATGGATAAACGGATATTTAATGGGTAAACGGGTAAATTAATACCCGTTACCCGTTTATATCCGTTATACTATATACCCGCCCGTTTATACCCGTTTATATAAACGGATAAATAATACCCGTTACCCATTTATGCACGTTATCCTTTATAACCGGGTCATACCCGCCCGTACCCGCCCATTTGACATATCTAGTTTTAAACTAAAATAATTAAAACGGTGTCACTTTATGTTTGGCTGCAAGAAACTGTTTCTGTACATGATCTTGTTCCTCCCACCATGCGATTTCTTACAGTTTTATTTATTCTTACAAACTGGACAATTCAGAGTCAAGACCGATATTCACTTAGAAAGGCTGGAAACACATACATCTAGACAACCAAATGACTCGAGTCAGGTCGACTAAAATCTCATGTTTCAGACTGGCATCTACTCTCAGTTTGAGTAGTCAAATTTAAATGCAGATCTCGTTTCAAAGAGCAGCTTATCAAACGATCTAGCTAAGCAAGGAAGAGAGTCATCAAATACCAGTTCTCAATAGGAAAAGTCAACTTCAGAAAATAAACTCAACTGTAAAATTGCATGTATCCAGCATAATAAGATGCAACTTGCAACCTACCTTATATCTGGCTAACCCGACCCCACTACCCATGTTTGTGGTTTCACTAATCAGTTATACATGTTTCTTTGTCTTGTTTCATTTATGAAATGAATACAATCATGTGGAGCTGTCTCCTAACTCAAACAGCTCAAAGTCATCTTCTGCTTCACCATGTTTGTTTATCAACAAGAAAATATGCACATTGTGAGGTGTGGTGCCATCAAACCAGCGAATGTTTCAACAAACACATGAGATATCGAACAGATATGGTATTTGATCCTAGAATCTGTGAAGATGGGGAAATGGTATAACTCAATCAGCAACGCGGGATAAAATTAATAAAGACAATTAAAACATGGCCAAGTTTCCTTTTGTTATTCTCATGTCAATGCCGGCTGAGTGTACGAACTCAACTTTACCAGACACAATATCATATGACCAGCATTGACAGTGACTGATGATACAGACACGATATGCTGATCAAGAAGGAAAAATTAATGAAAAAATAACAGGGAAGCAAGAGCCTTGTAACTGGATACACAGGAAAAAATGATGTGAGAATACGACAACCTGACCTGATTAGCCAGGAGGGAGGCCAACTGTTTGGCTACCTATTTGCGGAGTGACTGCGAGAAGTTAGACGTATGCTTCAGTAATATTGATTTCCCAAGTGATGAAATAGGTGCCAAAAATTAAGACAAAACTTACTTCAGTGAAATTACATCTCTTTTCTAGTTTCTCATCATTTCTGGAGTGGTTCAACCTCTGTTTTCTTATGATCCATTCCACTGTGCTTACGCTTGTTCGATTTTGTGAAGAAACATCCCCAAGTTTTCTTCTGCTTGATTGGTTTCACATCCTTATTAGCAACAAGGTCAGCCATAAACTGAACAACAGCCTGGACAACAAAAGTCAAACATAGTCGTCAAATGTAAACTCTATTTTGTGACATGCAATCAAAAACCAAGCAAATGACGTATGTTTACCTGCGCGCCGTTCTCAGCTATGTGCCTTGGTGGAACCTCCAAGGGATTCTCTTGAGCTCTTAGAATGCGTAAATTTGTTAGCATCCTGAAAGATTCAGGAAGGAACCTGATTTGATTGTTGCTAATGTCGAGTTCCTCCAGATTCTCAAGGTTTCCAATTGATCTCGGAAGAGATCGCAAGTCAGCAAAATTATTTCCGACATTTATCTTGACCAGTGAAATAGCGAAACACAAGCTCTCAGGAACAGACTCCAGCTCGTTAAAACTGATATCTAACTCCCTCAAACGAAGTAGAGAAGACATTGTTGTAGGCAACTGTTTAATGTTATTATACCTGATGGAAAGAACCTCCAGGGTCTCTATTTTGCCAACAGCTTCTGGAAGAGCTCTAAGCTTATTATAGTCTGCGCGTAGCTCTTGAAGTGAAGTACACTGACCAATTGTGTGTGGCAGCTCGTCAAGTTTATTAGTCTCAATGATCAATTTCTTCAACTTACTTAGCAATCCAACCGATTCAGGTAATTGTTGAAGATTATTAGAGCTCAAATCAAGCTCCTCAAGATTCAACAATTTTCCGATAGTAGCAGGCAAAGAAGTTAACTGATTACCCCTCAAGTCAAGAATAACCAGGCTGAAAAGATTAGTGATTGCCTCTGGAAGTGCGCTGATTCTGTTGGAATGCAAATCCAACTTAGTCAATGAACCAAGACTGCCAATTGTTGTTGGTAATGTCGCAATGCGATTCTCAGACAAGTCTAATGTAGTTAATGTCGACAACTTGCCAATGGAATCAGGAAGCCACTCAACCTGATCTAGTAACTTATTCTGGAGATTCAGCTCTTTAAAGCCTTTCTTAGACGAGACTTCAATCAAACTAGCAAGTTTGATCAAACTCAGCTTATCCCCATCTTGACCTGCAGAATCAAAATTGTACAGTCAACCTTACAATAATCCACAAACAAATTCTCAAAACTACGACTAAATACAAACTCCAAAAATCTTACCAGAATTGATCAGTGGCTTCAGTGTTGAATCAAGAATTCGTGGCTCAGCCAAACCTAAGGTTTTTCCTATTCCCATTCCTTCATCATACAGTATAGCCTTACTCTTTGGCACATAGCTGTCATCTCTGGTAAACATCTCCGACCTCTTCGCCTCCTCCTTACCAGACGTGCTATATATACCAGAGGTCGATGCAGCAGAAGCACTAGTAGAATACAAATTACTAGAACCTACATTCTGCATAGAGGCATTAGAGTACTCAGAGTAATCATATCTACCAGTAGACGATACATCACCAGATGCAGAAGGAATACATTTCGACGCTCTCTGAATCATTTCATCAAACACCTGGTGGATATTCTCAAGATCCAGCAACTGCAAAGCCTCACGCTTTTGCTCCAGACTCTGAAACAAAACCAACCTCTTCTGCATCTGAAACAACACACCAATAAGCTCCTGCGGCACATCTCTCCCTTTCGGCCTCTGCTTCGAAATTGCCTCCAGCCTCAACTGATCCTCCCTTTCCAGATTCTGAATCAAATCCTTAGCCGCTAATACCTCATCAATCCCAGGCCTCGGCGGTAGAGATCTGTGCAGCCTCATTATCTCTGCACCACTCCGTCCACCGTATCCAGCGGCGCGTTGAAATCCATCACCGGAAAGTCAACGCCGAAGTCAATTCCTACCACCGCACAAACTCACTCAAAAAATGTGAACTTTGAGCGCTAACAGACAATTGAGATGTAGAGATTAAACGCCAGAAGATCAAGAGAAGATTCGGTTGGGTTCTACGAGCTTCTAGAAGCCTCACTTATCCATACAATTAGCGCCAGCTCGTCGCCCGTGAAATTTTTTCTCAAAAAATATTGAATTTTTTGTATCAATGAAAAAGGGATTGAGCTTGTGGATCGAATTCCATGGTGTCTGGTTTCGCACGAGGTTTTTGGAAATGTGGATTTACAGTCGAAAATGGAAATTCAGATATGGAAGAAGAAGGTAAAGATGATTTGAGCAGAGCAGAACAGAACAGAGCAGTTTGCACATGGATGCAGCTGTCGGAAGATGATCCTTATTGGGCCTGATGGTGGGCCTTAACCCGTTTATGAGTTGGGTCGGGTCGGGTTAACCCGGAGGGCGCAGCTTGTTTGTAAACCTCACTAAACCCTAATTTAGGATCAGTCAGTAACGGCGGGAATTGGTGGTTTGATCGATGGAGATTGCGTTGGGGAAGCTGCCGTTCGATCTTGATTTTCATCCGTCGAATTCGTTGGTAGCTGCTGGGCTCATCAATGGCGACCTTCTTCTGTAAGTTAGCGGAAGCTTTTTGAGTATTTAAATTTTATGTCTTTTTAAGTTTAAGCTTCAATTTGATGATGTGAATTGGGTTATTGTATTGGCAGGTATCGCTACGGAGCTGATAGGACTCCTCAAAGGTTAAAGATTGAAGCTTGGAGTTAAATTACATGTAGCTGGAATGATAATATATTGATTATTGCTATTGATTTGTGTAGAATGTTGGAAGTTCACGCACATACGGAATCATGCAGAGCTCTGAGGTTTATAAATGGAGGTCAAGGTATTTGAATTTGGGAAAAAAGACTTAATTTATTGTAATATTTATTAGATGTACTGCTCTTATTGATTAAGTGGATTTTTTTGTAGCAATCTTGACGGGTTCTCCTGACTGTTCAATACTTGCCACTGATGTTGAGACTGGGTCGGCTGTTGTCCGTCTAGAGGACTCGCATGGGTGAGTAATGACTAGTGTGTAGTATGTGTTCCTCCTTGATAAATGTTGGATACGTTGTTACTGATTAGTGTTCAAAATTATCTTATAATCACTTTTTGTAGAGCTGCTGTCAACCGATTGGTCAACCTCACAGAATCTACTATTGCTTCTGGAGATGATGATGGTTGCGTTAAGGTACACTTATATTTCCTCTGATCGCTGTATGTGTCTTCTTCTTTCAAATTGCATCTCCTACCCCCATTTATCCCAGTAACTTTATAAACCATCATCTATTATGATACAAGAAATTTTGTTATCAAAGTTTAATTATCAAATGGGTGTTAAGCTTCCATTCTGCTGTATCATATATTGCTGCAAAGGGAACGTGGTAGTTAGAGATGTTCAGTGCTTTGAATTTGCGAATTTGCTTGCTGGAGTGGCACAAAGTTATTATATCTTAAATTTTATATTATCATGTATATGTTATTGATTCTATCACTGAGAAAATTTCCATTACTTTTTGATTGGTAGAAATTCAGTAAATTGAGATTTTAATACTTGTGAATATGGTGCAAGCATGACATTCCTATGTCCTGGAGTATGCATTGTTATCTAAGGGTAATATAAGATGTTGCCTAACTGAAATCTGATTGGTTGCGATACTTGTTTGATCCTTATTTTTGTACCTGCCGACTTATAGGTTTGGGACACAAGACAACGATCATGTTGCAATACTTTCGATGTCCATGAAGAGTATATATCAGATATGACTTTTGCTAATGATTCAATGAAACTATTATCAACAAGGTATGGCTTGCTGGCAGCTTGACTCTTTCATTGTTCGCCAAGATAATTCAGAATGAAACTTATGGTGCATCATTTGAGTGAGGCATCATCCTGAATCTCTTTTACTTGAACTTCACAAATTTGTTATTGTTGCTAGGTATGAGTGACTCCTGGTTGTTAGTCTTATGTCGTGGACATTTAGCACATTATATGATCTTGTTCATAACTCTGATTTTTATGCATTACAATATGTTCAGTGGAGATGGAACTCTGTCTGTCTGCAATCTTCGATCAAATAAGGTACATATTCTTACTTTGATTCTGCTGTATATTTGTTGCACTTATCCTTTCCTCCTATGCAAATCAATCACTTGTTCTGGCTTCATTTGTCTTTTCCTTAATTAATTTTTAAGCAAACATCAGGTGCAAACACAGTCGGAATTTTCAGAGGATGAACTTTTGTCTGTCGTAATTATGAAGGTATGTTTTCGCTGCCCTGATTTACTTTCCTATTTTATTGTAAAAAACATATGTATACAGACATTAGTGAAACTTCTTGGTTTGAATCATTCTGATGAAACTTTTCCCATCATAGGCTAAGAACAAGTGCAAATGTTACATTCACGTTTAAAGAGAACCAAAATTGTATCAATATGTGTTTAGCGTACGGAAGTTCTCAGAATTGCGAGTGAAATATATCTCACAGAACTTACATAAGAACTAATACAGTATTTATTCTGACCATTTTTTGCTCAGAATGGGAAGAAAGTAGTATGTGGAACACAAAATGGCAATCTACTGTTGTATTCATGGGGCTTTTTCAAAGACTGCAGGTAAGCTTTTGTTACGGGAAACTAATGTATTTACTAAGTAAGTAAGACGTATGTCAAAGGCTAAAAATATGATAATTCAAACATTTTTGCCAGTGATTTCAAATTGTCATCATAGAATTTATTTCTTCATCTATTATCTTCTATTATGAAGCAAACTGACTGCAGATTTTGCTTTTCAGTGATCGTTTTATTGATCTCAGTCCCAACTCAGTTGATGCATTGTTGAAGGTGAGGTGTTTATCAGTTTCCATCCATTGGTACATTAGGTTGTGTAAATTATTCTATTAAAGTTATTTGTCTGTTACAGCTTGATGAAGATAGATTAATTACAGCATCTGAGAATGGAATCATCAGGTAACATAAGGCTTAAGACTGTTCTGGAGATGCATCATTTTTGTTATGGGAATTGAAACATTCAACAATAGCTGATGCTGACACTGCTCGTTTCCTTTTTTTTGTCCTAACACAGCTTAGTTGGCATATTGCCCAACAGAGTTATCCAACCAATTGCAGAGCACTCAGAATATCCTGTGGAGCGCCTTGGTAAATATGTTTACCGTTACTGTATTCTTCCATTCTAGCATTTAGTCCTCGATTCCAAATTATTTAAGTTTCGGTGCATAGCTGAAGAACTCCGAGCCTATATTGCACTTTCTCTCTCAAAATACCTAATTCATTTTCTAATCAACCATCTTTGTAAACGCATTTCTTCAATTAATTTTGGGTTCAAACTTTGCAGTTTATCATTACTTCCCTTTAACTTCGATTGCCAATCTTTTTTTCTTTTCTGTGCAGCATTTTCTTTTGATCAAAAGTATCTTGGAAGCATCTCGCATGACAATCTGTTGAAGGTAACTTTTATTTTTTGACATAGAAATTAACGGAACTTTAACTTGGGGGCGGGTAATTTTTTTAAAAGCCTTTCAGTTTCATTCTTCTGAAATTGTACATTGTGTATTCTTTAAGTGTGTACATTGAATATAAAATTTTAGCGCCCTGCTGAATGAATCCTCCCTTTGGATTCAAGTGTTTTAGTTATACTCTGCAATTTTTAAATGTTTGTCTTTTACGTGCAGTTGTGGGATATGAATGAAATACTTGGCACAAGTGAAGCGGTGGAGAAAGACGATGATAATGAGGAAATGGAACTGGACGTTAACCCAGTAAAATTTCAGTCAGGTGCGCATTAGTTTCCTTCTTTTAACTTGGTTGCGTAAATTCTACCTAGAATGCACACCACCGATTAAGAAGGTTTTGATCTTGATTTCACGGTTAATTTTTTGAGTCAATTTCATATTGCCTTGCCTGGTGGGTCCTGATGGGTCCTGATGGGAGTTTAGTTTCAAATAGAAGAGAAACAATTATACAAATTAAGTGCTCTTTATGAAATGACGAATGTTGAACCGGTCAATATCAATTGTTAGAACAATTATTTCAGTCTAGTTCAGTATTGCACATTCTTTTATTATTTGACAACAGTCTGGTAAAGGATGCCACATTTTTGAGTTGGATACTTATAAATGCGGACAAATCATTTTTGCAGGATCTAAAAAGAGGAAAGATCCTGGACTTGACAATTCAGACAACTTCTTTGCTGATTTATAGCCTGAATCAGCACTATGCGAACGGGGACTGTACACATGTAATGCATTTATTTATACGAGCTGTTGAGTTTTCACATCCTTTTTTGTCATCATATTTAAGTTTTATCAAATTGTAAACATTTGCATTTTGGCAAGATAGTGCTTCAGCACAACTGTTTTTATCACATGTCAGCATTTTTTTTCATATCACAAGTTGAACTTCCGAAGCCATTCTATCCCTGGAAACCTGTAAACGTCGTCGTTTCAGTAGTTGACTCATTGGCACTGTCGTCTCACTGATCATGGATGTCACAAAACCATCTCTATCTTCTCATTGGTGGAATTATTAAGGTTCCCAAGCCCATCAACAGTCGGATTCTTGATGTTCTCATCCTCATCGGAGACAGAGTTTCGCTTAATGAACTCCAAGCAATCAGCAATTGCTTCAGTATAGAAGGAGTTGTTTCTCCCTAAATACCTCATCCTGCACTCATGGCTCCTCGGCATGAGATCAGCCACCAACAACCCTTTCATATTCCTGCTACTACCAATCTCAGACATCTTCCTTATCCTCCTATCATCTCCACCATCATATGCATGGATCCCTTTTTTACTAAACTTCAACAAGCGGCAACATGCATAAGTCAACTTTTTTAAAACCCTGAAAATGAAAAGAAACCTTGCCCGAAACGCCTGGACTGCAAACCTCCTTGAGTTTCTCAGCCTGAATCCTCTGCAGCTTAGCCCCCCTGAAGATCTGCCACTCATCTTCGCGTAGCTGCGCACGACTTAGTATTTATAAATAGCTGGAAATCATCTAGGTGGGGAGATGTGAGACTGAGATGAGCATTTATAGAGAGAAGAGAGTAGTGAGAGGTTGTTGGAGGGGATTGTAGGAGATTTTAGTACGGAAAATAGGTGAGAAAATGTAGGGTTTTTAGAGGTGGTGAGTGTGAAGAGCTTGGTGGGACTGAAGGATGCAATTAAGGAGGCTTCTGAAGGAGTTATTTGTTGTTGCTAAAGAAGTTTGTAGGTATGACTTTAATAAACTAAACCCTAAGTGGTGTGATTCATGATCATATATAGAATTATTTTACTACTAGTGACACTAGTTAGATAGATGATTAGTAGGGTGGTTATAGCTTAATATGACATCTCTTAAAAAATATTAGGACGGTTACAGTGGACGGTCTTATTTAATTCGAACCAAAGAGAGTTAAGACTTTGATGCATGATAATTTGAAATTGACAAATACATGATCTTATATCGGAGGAACACTGTCCAAGATAAATTCTCTTTGGTGCTTTAATCCATCATATTTGAGCACTTGCCTCATGTAACATTTAGTGGACGATGTATGCGAGAAAAATATTGAGTTTTTTTAAAGGAAAATATAAAGGAAAATAATTTTTCTAGAAAAATTGAGAGAAAAGTTTATATTGTTTCATTTGTTATTTCTTCATTTTTCTTGATATAACCAAACACGTCCAAATATTTTTATTTAATTTTTCATTAATTTTTCTATCCAATAATTCTTCCATGCAACCAAACGGATAGATAATGGGACTCAACTATGGCTAAATGGTTCTCTATTCAGAATGTCTTGATTGTGCTACAAAAAATTTACTTGTGCCTAACAAAACATTTACATACATTTAATTCGAACCCATGTTAACTTTCTGGCCATTATCATCATCACCAACATCTTCAAATGTTTTAAGCATCCCAAGTGGTGCTCCAACCCCCTCCCCCCGAAAAGCGCTAGTTATAGTCTTATAGAGTGACCATCACGACCATGTAGCAGTTGCTTGACACAAACATACAGAGAAGAGAGTGCGAAACTTTTGTTTTGGGTGGTATTCAGCTTCAGCCTAGGCCCGTTATGTAAAGGCCCACGTGATTGGGCTGAATCAGATTAGTAACATTTCATTTTCAGAGACAGGATTGTTTTTATTAGTGGAATTCGACATTATAATCATTTTCATTTTGTAGACAAGAGGTTTTTAATTAGTGCACCAGCATGTATACGGTTCAAAAGACCAGATTGCCCATATTTTATTGAATTAAGTAAAATTACAAGTATGTTTTAACACTTATCGTCCATCTGCCGTCTCTGACGTCACATGTCGCAATCCGAGAGTTCAGTATGCACTTACTCTCAATACTCCAAATAACGCTCTATTAATTACTATTTTTATAAATAAATCCTCATTTGTAATTGCTCGTAATGAGTGACAAGAATGAATACAACTTATAAATGTAAAATTATGATTCGAATTCGATTATCAAAACCTCGTCATTTTTGAAACAAATGCAAATCCATGAAATTGAAAAATGATGAATAATTAACAATAGCGTTACTGTTACTAGTGCGGCTTTAACGGCAATATGTTGCTCATCAAGCAACCTAAGTGAGATTAGTTTGTCGTGAAGAACATGATAACCTTTGATTTTAGTTACAAAAGCTTTCTTCCATCTTCAGCTTTTAAAAATCAATTGATAAATATAAAGCCTGGTGATAAAAAAAAGTTAAAAAAGAAATTTTGTTTCCAACGGCCCGATGGTTGCAAAGTTGCCTGAAAAAGCTGCACCACTTTGGCATACTCGGTCACTTAATATCAGTCAGTATTTCAAAATCCCATCTTCTGTAATCATGTTGCTGGACAGTTTACGATTTTAATTTCCACTGTCACATTCTATTGTCAATTTATCTTAATTTTGTCGAACTATCCTTCATTTCCAACACATGTTTTTTATTCTTCAAAATTTAAATTTTCAATCACATGTTTTATACATTTTATCAACATAGGTTAAGTTCGAAGAGGATAATCAAGTTTTTGTGAAACAAAGACATCATATAAACTTGATTTTTGATATTAATAACTGTCGATCCCAACCACCAGTTTTATTTGTAAATCCAACTGTCATATTTAATTAAAAATTAACTTTAAACTCACATGTCAAATTAATCAAATCAACGATTGAGATTAAATTCTTTTCTAACTAAAATATATCGTCTCTCTTAATTTTAATTTTAATACAACAAATATAACGTGATTCAATATATTTCGGTTATTCTTTAATTAGTCCATGGGGTTAAGATCTTGATAAACAAATAATTTATGCGTGAGATTTTATCTCAATCCTTAGTTTAGAGTGATGTAACGGTTGAAATTAAACTGATTTTTAACTAAAGAAAAATACGGAGCGCTTGGTAATTGACGGTTATTCATAACCATTAGATGTATTAAAATCAACGGCCGAATGCTGTCCTTCCGTCTCACATAAAATATTTTTCACCCACGAACCCTTTCCTTAATCCACATAATCATTGAAAAATTATATTAAAAAATGATTGAAATCCCATCATATTAATTATGAATTAGTTTAAGACAATATATAATCATGAAGAAGAAGAAAACAACTACGGAGTATTTTTATCTGCAAGCTAAAGCAACCATTCAGCAGCAACTCCTCGCTTCACGTTTTCATCGACAACCGCGCCCTCCACTCCGCTCTTCCCAATCAGAATGTTCCCTCCACTAAATCTTCCACCCCTCTTTTCAAAACCCTAATTCCCAATCACTCCAACAACCACAACGGTAACTCCTGCTACTACTTCTACCCAAAACCTTATCCATAGAATCAAGCAAGTCATGTGCTTTCGTCATCCTTTCCATGGAGGATTCACCCTTTATCTCCTTCTAGCTGTCCTCTTCTTCCCCCTTCACGCATCCGCTGGCAACGTAAGCACTTTTGTCTATTGTTTCCGGGTTTTTCTGGGTTTTGAATTTTGAGCATTTTTTCATTTGTTTGTAGGTTTACGTTGTTTACATGGGGACCGCCGATGGCCACCAACCGGATGAGATTTTGGGTCTTAGTCATCAAATGCTTGCGTCCGTACACGGTGGAAGGTGCTTTTGTTTACACCTTTTGTAACTGCTTTTCTATGATTGATTGGTTTTTGATTCTTTTTGTTGTTGATGTTTTGAAGCTTGGAGGTTGCTAAGGAGTCTCATGTTTACAGCTACAACCACGCCTTTAGAGGCTTTGCAGCTAAGCTGACTCAGCAGCAAGCTGCTGATATCGCCAGTCAGTTATTTCATTTCTCCATTATTTAAGGATTGAGGTTTTAGAAAATGTATTAATGGTGTTTTTGGGATGATTTTGACAGAGATGCCAGGAGTGGTTTCCGTGTTTCGTAATGTGAAGAGAATGTTGCATACAACTCATTCGTGGGATTTCATGGGGATGAAAGGAGAGGCAACTATGGAGATACCTGGCCACACTACCAAGAACCAGCACAATGTAATTGTTGGCTTCATCGACACTGGTGAGTGTTTGTTATGCTGTATGTACCTACAAGTCTATTTAAGTGCAGACATAATGAAGTCTCTTAGTAAATTAATGCTGTGAAGCTTTTACAAGCATTCATTGACTCATGTACTACCTATTGTCGATTGTTTGTTTGCTCGTTTATGTATATGGTTTAGTCGGTGCAATCAACCTTGCACTTTGTGGACCTATGGATAGTAACTATAGGTAATTAGAGGTTTGGGTTGGACCAGACCGGTGCAGGAGAGTTCATCAAACTACTTTATGTATTTTTGATGCATGACTGTTTAAAAAAATTCTTGAAGCAACTAGTCAACTGTCTGGCTTCTAAATTAATGCAACGAGGATATGAATACTTGGTGTAGGAATATGGCCAGAATCCCCTTGTTTTAGTGACCACGGCATGCCTCCAGTGCCAGCTGGTTGGAAGGGTGTGTGCCAGACGGGGGAGGCTTTCAATGCTTCGTCTTGTAACAGGTATATATCTCGATACAGTTAAGGAAAGGAAGGTCTTATTCTAGGTTAGGTTTTAAGAGGTAATCTGGTTCTGTAGGAAGATAATAGGAGCAAGATATTACATGAGAGGCTACGTGGCAGAAGAGGGCCCATCGTCTTCTATGTCATTCCGGTCACCAAGGGATGGAAAGGGTCATGGCAGCCACACAGCTTCTACAGCTGCAGGTCGATATGTTAAAAATATGAGTTACAAGGGATTGGCTGTAGGTGGGGCTCGGGGAGGCGCACCCATGGCTAGGATTGCTGTGTACAAGACATGTTGGGAATATGGTTGCTACGATGTTGACTTGTTGGCAGCATTTGATGATGCAGTTAGAGACGGAGTTCACATCTTGTCCGTTTCATTGGGTTCTGAATCGCAGGGAGAGTATTTTAGGGATGCTATTTCGTTGGGAGCTTTCCATGCTGCAAGTCATGGCATTGTAGTTGTCTCTTCAGTAGGAAATGAGGGAAGCCAGGGTAGTGCAACAAATTTAGCGCCATGGATGATTACTGTTGCCGCTAGCTCAACAGACAGGGATTTCACATCCAACATTGTGTTAGGAACTGGTGCTCACTACACGGTAACTTATGTCAACTGTTTTCAAGATGCTCATTTAATATACGTTTCGTCATAAATTCAGCTTTGAGTATAGTCTTCTCTCTGAATAGGGTGAAAGTCTTACACAGTCTCAGTTGAATCATTCTACTATAATCATGTCCGCGGCCAATGCTAACGGAGGAAACTTCCTTCCATATCAATCCAGGTGAACCTAAGGTACTTATTTATCACTGGATCTTATTGTGTCAGTAAATGAAATAATTCTTCTATCATTTCACCGCGTAGTTTTTGCTTGGAAAGTTCACTGGATGAGGCCAAGGTAAAAGGAAAAGTTTTGGTATGCCAACACGCAGAGGGTGCTCAAGAATCTATGTTGATGAAGAGCAAGGTGGTCAAAGAGGCCGGAGGTGTCGGGATGATTCTAATTAATGAGGAAGGCAAAGATATAGCAGTTCCCTTCGTATTACCTGGAGCTATCGTTGGCCGAAAATCAGGGGATCAGATTTTGTCATATCTTAACCATACGCGGTATGTTTCCTTGGTTGGATTAACAATTTTTTAATTTGACTGCCCTTCATTTGGAAGTCCATTAAATATATGATCGACAATATTTCAGTAATCCAAGCGTGAAGATTTCCTCCGCTAGGACTGTACTTAGGTCGAAACCCGCCCCAAGAATGTCTGTATTTTCTTCAAAAGGACCCAACTCAGTAACTCCAGAAATTTTGAAGGTACTTTGTCTCTGGATTGAAAGTAAACTTTTGCTGCATCCGCTGAATTATTTACAGTATAGGTCTGATACAACATTTTGACTTATGAGACTGTCTAACTTGTAACAGCCTGACATTGCGGCACCTGGATTGAACATCCTTGCTGCATGGTCTCCAGCAGTTGGAAATATGGATTTCAATATCATTTCGGGAACCTCTATGGCATGTCCACATGTTACAGGCATTGCAGCTTTGATTAAATCCGTCTATCCTTCGTGGTCTCCATCTGCAATCAAATCTGCGATCATGACTACTGGTATGATTCTTATTTTTCTCCACTCTTTCCATTCATTCTTAGCTCATTGAGAAAAAATGCATTTACCAATTTGGCTTCCATAAATTGCAGCTGTGGTTCTGGATAAAAATCGCAAATTCATCACGGCAGATCCTTCTGGAATAAAAGCCACTCCATTCGACTACGGAGCAGGTTTTGTAAACCCTACAAGAGTACTTGATCCAGGTCTTTTATATGACGCACATACTCAGGATTACAAGGCATTTCTTTGTTCAATCGGTTATGATGACAAATCTCTAAGAATGATCACAAGAGACAACAGCACATGCTCTCAGTCACTCCCAAATCCTTCAAGCCTCAACTACCCATCCATTACCGTACCAAATCTCCTGGACAATTTTTCAGTAACTCGCACAGTAACAAACGTTGGCAAGCCAAGAAGTATTTACAGATCAGCTATATCTTCTCCTGCTGGGACTAATGTCTCTGTTAACCCGCAATACCTGGTTTTCAGCAGCTACGGACAAAAGATCAAGTTTACCGTGAACTTCAAGGTAACTGGTTTTTCAAAAGGCTACTCGTTTGGATCTTTAGCTTGGAAGAACAAACATTCTCGTGTGACAATCCCTCTTGTTGTTCGATCAAAGTCCTCCGGCTCAGGTTTACTTCGCTAGATACAGAAGTGTGCCATACATGCAAGTACATGAAAACTTACAGAAACCATCTCAAATAGCTTATTCTTTTGTTCAGTTGATATTGGACATTCGTATGTTCCATTACTTATTTTTATATGCCTTTTCAAACTGCATTTATTGCTCACGCTTTCAGTCACTTAAATAATCAAACGTCGTCGTTTTACTCAGTAAAGTTGTTGAATCCAATGTCGTCTATTTTTGGCTGTTTGTGGGTTAAAGATAAGATGCATCTGAGATCTACGGCTCAGATCGTGCCACGTGTTCATTCGAACCCACTTGCTTCGTTCCGCTTCGTCAACAACCCAATCATCTCCGCTCTACGGATTGGTCACTCGATCTCGGTAGCAGAGACCAGGTGCGTGAATTATCAAACTCGATCCGGATCCACGAATCATCGTCGCTTCGCGTGATAAACGCGCCGTCGCTTTCGAAACTTGATTGTTTGATTTGTCACTTGTTTCAGCAGTCGGTAAGTGCTGTGGTTGAGAAATGAGTAGCGTTGACAGCGGCAATCCGTGCCTCGGATGGGCTGCCAGAGATCCATCTGGAGTTTTATCGCCATGGACATTCACTCGCAGGTTCGTGTTTCATTTATTATTGTGTTGAATACTAATTTCAATGATATGAGTAAAGAATTTCATCAAATTAGATTTTTGCATTAAATTGTTGCAGGGCACTTGGGAGTGAAGATGTTCACTTGGATATAACACACTGTGGTGTATGTTATGCTGATGTTGTTTGGACCCGGAATAAAATGGGAGATTCAAGATATCCGCTGGTTCCTGGGTATACAAGATGTATTATGTTATACTGGATGAATATGTGGCTTGAGTCATTGTGTGATTTTATTCTTTTTTCTGTACCAGGCATGAAATTGTTGGAATTGTACGAGAGGTTGGTTCCGATGTTCAGTCTTTTAGAGTTGGTGATCATGTTGGTGTTGGTACCTATGTGAACTCATGCAGAGAATGCGAGTATTGTGATGAGGGACTTGAAGTTCATTGCGTGAAGGGATTTGTCAGTACATTTAATGGCGTTGACACTGATGGTTCTGTCACAAAAGGAGGATATTCTAACTTCTATGTTGTTCATCAAAGGTGAGTATAGTAGGTTACTGTGAATGTATATTTTAAGGTGTCACCTTGATGGATATGCTATGAATAGCTTCAGATTTCATTGGGTATAATTCATTGAGGTCCGTTATCCATGTGAGGGAAGATTTCTTTTTAGTGGCAGCTTGTTTGCAAATGCATTTTACCATCCTAGAAAAAAAAGCTACTTGAAATTCCATTCCGCTTTCATTTTCACAATTGACAAAATAAAGTGTTAACACCTGCTGTCAAGTTCCAATTTTGTGTAAATCCCAACTTCATCCCATGCAGCTTGACCTCTTAAGTTGCTTTGTTTGCAATGTTTTATTTGCTTGCAGGGCTTTTTTGGTTGTATACATGTGTTTCACTTTGAGATAAACAAATTTATTGTGGAATTGCAGATATTGTTTCAAGATACCAGACAACTACCCACTAGCCTCTGCAGCTCCTTTACTATGTGCTGGGCTCACTGTTTATACCCCAATGATGCGCCACAATATGAATCAACCTGGAAAATCTCTAGGAGTCATCGGACTTGGTGGACTGGGTCACTTAGCTGTGAAGTTTGGGAAAGCCTTTGGCCTCAACGTAACCGTGTTCAGCACTAGCAAATCCAAAGACAAGGAATCCTTGATTACTCTCGGAGCTGACAAATTTGTCGTATCTTCTGATCAAGAGCAGATGTCGGTATGGTCAACAACCTTTGTTCTCATATTCATACGAATGATGATTTTCTAAGATTTTAGACTTACCTATACCTTGCATCCTTCCAGGCACTAGCAAAGTCACTAGACTTCATTATAGACACTGCCTCAGGGGATCATCCATTTGATCCATACATGTCACTGCTGAAAACTTCAGGGGTGTTGGTATTGGTGGGTTTCCCAAGTGAAATAAAGTTGCATCCTGCGAATCTTATTTTAGGTATTTAAAAAAATTGATGTAAATGCTTTGCCATCTCTCACTCCTACTCCTATCCTACATATACTTTTGCACTGACTTGCGATAATTTGTTGTTGCAGGTGCAAAGACTATAGCGGGTAGTGTCACTGGAGGAACCAAGCAAACAAAAGAAATGCTGGAGTTCTGCTCGGCAAATAAAATCTATCCAGAGATAGAGGTCATTCAAATCCAATATGTCAATGAAGCTCTCGAAAGAATGATTAACAAAGACGTGAAGTACCGATTCGTGATTGATATCGAAAACTCTTTGAAATGATCCCAGAGTAAAACATCTTAGAGTTTCCTGCCAATGCCAACCATACCACAGCAGACGGGTACAAAATACATTTGATCAGTTGGAAACAATAATGATCCCGATTCCTGGGGAACTTGCTGGTTCTTTAGTTAATAGCGGACCATGCCAAACATCCCTTTTATCTTATAAACTGATTGTTGTGTGTTAGAGCTTATATTGTTAATTTATACAGGACCAAGCCCTTGATCTCGCCCTTTGAAAGTTGAGGACAAACTTAATTTGAGATAACTTTTTGCCAATTGCTTAGTTATGGATTATTTAGGACTAAGTGGGGTTGTAAAACTAAACTTGTGTTTGTTCTTAAAGAGGGGAAGCTCATACTGTTCCTGCAACTCCATATGCCACCCGAGCAGTGTATTAGGATCTGCAACTGTGATTGTGATCATTGGGCTGTATATTCTCCTCTGGGGTAAGAACAAAGAAACTCGAAAGTCGAAACAGTCCACTCATGACTCAACCATAATCCTATCAAGGTGGAGCAGGTTATGTTACAATCAACACCAAATGCCCTTGATCCTTTTGGATCTTATGCATGTTATTTTATCTGCTAACTGAGTTTGGAGAACTGCAACTTTTTACCAGTTGTGGTCTACAATGTATCCAATAGGAGTCACAGATGAAGAATATTAAATGGAAATTTTAGCTTGCATTATATTAATGTTGCATCTGACATTATTTATATTCGTGAGAGAGGTTACATACACAAACTTGGTAAAAAACAGAACTGAAAGATGACATTATTTGTAAGTTGGCACTCCCTGTAGTATTTATATTTACTGCTCTGTACTCAATCAGATTTGTCCGAGTGGTGCTCTTCGCTTTTGCCATTTTCTTTGTCCTTTTTTGTCTCCTTTTTTTCACCTTTGTTGTGTTTCTGGCCAGGTTGGAGATTATGATGGCGATGCTGATGATCAATTAGATCGGAGATGTCCATATGAACACCTGGGTCATTGGTCGTGTAACTTCCTCCCATCATGATAGAGTTATTGATTGCCTGAAAGTTGCTGTTCACATAAGTCCCAAGTGCCTCATAATGGTCATCAGCATCCTCAGGGTTGGCCGATTTGTCATCCACCATTTCTCCATGCATGGTCGCACCCTGGTTGGATCCAGCCAGAGTGATGATTTGCAGACCATGGTGCTCATCTACGTCATTATGGTGACCAAGATGATCCCAGTGAGGACTCGATTCACTAAGAACTTGTCCTTGGCTGCTTGCACTACCAGCTGTTTTAGGAATCTGCTGAAGTTCAGCTAAGCGTTTGGTTAGTGCAGTGATCATATCTCGGATTTCATGGTCTAGATGCTTGTTCTTCTCCATTGTGGCTAAGTTGGATGTTGGGTGGGTATGTTGTCCTAGCATGGTACCTTCGGAAGTAGACTACTTGTTAATATTATCGATCTATGGCTGGCCTTTGAGTCGGGTTTTAAACGGAGTTTGGGATACTAAATTGTACTAGTTTTCGGAATAAAGAAGCAAATACTTGCCTTGGGATGCAATAAAAGGATTGCTTCTATTTTGCACTCTGAAGTCAAGTGTCACTAAGTGAACTTCAAGTAAAGTATCAGGTTTAGCCAAATGTTCCTAAAACAAGTTCATATTTGCTAGCGGCCAAGCGATCAGCCATTCAATCTCTGAATCTTGAATCTGAATATATCTAGTACTTGTGTGATGTAAGAATAAATTATAAAAAAATTACAAGTTCATATTTTAAAATCTGAACATTTTTCTTTTTCAATTTTGATCTAACAAAACTCTTTATCATCTCAACCATCGCGTTCTATTTGAATGGTTACATGACTGATGTTATACTCCCTCTTGATATAATCCACCACTTCATCAAGAACCTTATCAGCATCAGCCTCCGGCCTAATTCTTACATGACAAGCCAACAGCACCTTTCCAACAGTTATTGCCCAAATGTGCAGCTCGTGTATTGCCACTACTTCCTCCATATCGCAAAGCTCTTGCTCAAGTCTTGTTGCATCGATTTCTCTTGGTGTACTTTCCATAAGTACTTCCAATATGTTTCGTAGCATTCTGATTGTCGTGCCCAAAACAATTACTGAGAATATAAGTGTGCATATTAGATCGATAATCTTCCATTCTGGTTTGTACCAAATAACTGCTCCCCCGATCATTACTCCAATGCTTTGGATAGAGTCACCGAGTACGTGGAGATATGCTCCTTGAACGTTGATATTACGCTGTTTCTTCTTCTTTTTCTTCTGAAGTTCTTCGCTTGAACCATTACTGTCTTCAATGGAAGGAACGAGGAGAGGCTCTTGATGAGCAGCTTCGTGCTCATGATGATGCACATGGGATTTGGAGTGTCCATCATGATGATGATGGTGAGTTGTCACACTTAACCCATGATGATCATGAGTCTCGCCAACATGGTCATGATCATCGTGACTATGGCCATGCCCACCGTGTCCATGACCATGATCGTGACCGTGGTCATGCCCCAACAGAAAAGCCATGCCGATATTAACTACCAAGCCAAAAGCTGAAACAGCAAACATAAGGGAACCATTAACTTCGCCCGTTTCATGCAGAAGCCTAACAATGGCTTCATATACTAGTATTCCAGCAAGCAGCCAAATCATCTGGATAGAAACAAGAGCCCCGAGTATCTCAACCCTGAAAAATCCATAAGACTGTCGTGGGGTTGCTTCCCACCCAGCGGCCCAAAGTGAAAACAATGATATCGCAAACGCAGCTACATCAGATAGCAAATGAGCCGCATCAGTCAGAATCGCAAGACTGTTAGCTTTAATGCCTCCAATGATTTCTACTATCATAAATGTGACACATAACACAACAGCAATAAGAAGCTTGCGCATAGAGTCTGATCTTTCCTTAGCGTCTTTGGAACTGCTTTTAGCATCTGAAAATCCACAAACCGCTCCTTCACATATTTTTGTCCCTCCCGTGCTTGTTGTAGCAGCTTCCACGTCTCTCACTACTTCAATTGTGAGACCGTGTTCAGACTTGTGTGACTCCATCTAATAAGAAGATTGATTTTCAAGTCAGAATGTAATCTTTACAATGTGAAATCACAAACAAAAGATCTATAACTTAAGTGTCCTGTTATGATTCACGGAAGTTCCATGGGAAGACAAACATCATATATACAAAAAAGGAACTTCAGACCTTGAAATATAATATATATTCCGAACAAACAGATCTTATCCATCACCCACATCGAAAAAATCAATCTTAAATAGTAAAGATGATAATGGAACCACAACCAACTCTCTGAGCAGCGAAGCAACAATAAATGAAATGAAGCAAATATATATAAAATGATACATATTTCAAGTAAGGGCATGTGCATCATCATGTTGAACAATATCTTTTGAGTCATTTTGTGACATAAGAATTCAATGCAATGAGCAGAATGTATAATTCAGAAAACTCAGTCCAATCAAATGCAACAAAATTCAATGCTGACTACAAGGAAGCAATTCTAAGAGAGGGTCAGTAAACACTCTTAATTGGGCAAAGCACGCATCCAATCAAGAATAGGAATCAAGAACAATCTTTAACACATCACAAACCCCAAATCAAACAACATGTAACTTCAGGCTCAACCTAAAGTCAAACAAACGAGAAACATGTATTGAAAAATCAGGAACAAAACCCCAACCTAAAGTCAGCTTTGTAGCCTCAAATCATACATTCTATATAAACCTGTGAAAATAAATTTCTGGGTCTTCAAGATCTGCCGGACTAAATACATAAAAGAGGCGAATTCAATAGAGAAGACAACTCAGTTTAAAACCACAATCCAAACAACAAAGGGCTGTAACTGAAAACACATGAACTGAATACCTAAGAAAGTAAGAAACTACCTGTTGAGGAACTGTAGTCTGACTTATCGCAGCAGGAGAACTGAATGATTTATGGCGGTGAGGAGAGGGTAGAGATGGGGTGGATCAGCAACAAAGCTGCTTCCTTTATACTAGTCTAAAGTTTCAATCTTTTTCACTTTTTTGATATTTTTATATTCCTAATTTTTTATTAAGGTTCATTTTCCTAACTTTATTGAAGGTCTATGTGTTTCTTTAAACTTTAAAGATCTGGGGAGTTGGGTATTGTTGTTTTCTTCCTCATGAGTGACATTGAAGAAGAAAAAGCCTAACTTTATTCATAAAAAAATGTTTCTGATTTCCCAATTTTCTTTGGGGAGGGAACTAACCCTTTTTGATGTTTTAAACCGAGGGTATGTTGGAACAGAGGTTCAAATATGGGCACTTACTCAGTGTGACTTACTTACTTACCACTCGGCTATCCCTTTCAGGGTGATTTCCCAACTTTATGCAGTAGTAGAGTCATCATAATGTCAGTCTCAGGTCAGATGTGGTTTCATGCCAACTATTTAGAAGAAGAAAAGACAATTTTTTTCCTTAAAAATGAGTATAATTACATTCAAAATGGGACATTGCAGAAGTTCCTTGCAAATCACAGCTGTGTTGGGCAGAAGTAGAATGTCAATCTAAGGGGATATTCACAGTGATTGAAATCCAGGGAATTGGATGCCCACTATGTTTTAGTATATTCTTCCATGGCCATCATTTTTATAGATGCTTGCATTCATTTATTTTTGGCTTCTAAAAGATTCCCAATATTATCACCATGTTTATATAAAAACTGGTGATTATATTGGGAATATTTTGTGACTTGGAGCTTTTTTTAACACAAGAGAAGTTTAAAAGAAGTCCAATTCAATGGCAATGAGGTATGCTGCTTGCCAACATTTAAATATTACAACAGGAGCTTGGGCAGGTCTAGGAGTGGGCACAAGAGCCTCTGCATTATTAAGCTCTCCCTTTCTTCAACAAAAATCTCATTTGAGTATTTGTCTTGAACTGTATAAATGTTTTAGTTCAATTCTCATCTGCCCCATCAGATTTTAGAGATCTACTAACTGTATGGTCCAAACTGCCATTGCTTGAAGGGATCTTCTATCAGACTAGAAGATAAACACCTCTTAATTTGACATTTCATTTTGATGGAATCTTTCAAACACATGAACAAAAAACATCCTACATAGTTGTTGGGCAGTCTTGACTAAAACAATTAACCTGCAATACATTTTTATTTGTCTATCTTGACTCTTGAGAAATGCAAGACTCACAAATTGGAAAACATATGTACAAGTTAGTGTAGTTGCCATTTTATATTAGAGGCTTAATAAATGTTTAGTTCTGCATAAAAAAATTCGTCGACAGCAGGGTTCGAACCTGCGCGGGCGAAGCCCAACAGATTTCAAGTCTGTCTCCTTAACCACTCGGACATATCGACCTCTATGCACTGCCAATTATAATTAATTTCTTAGATAAAATTTTGATACAAACTGCTAAGTTTGCATGGACTAAACCGGGGATAGTAAATTGGGACGAAGTTAGGAATGAACAGGTTAAACACAAATAACTTTCCACACAAACTTCAGGCAGGCAGACATACGGATGAGCAAAACAAGTTGCACTATCAGGAACTTAAAATGTAACTGCTAAAGTACAAAAGAATTGCTATTATAATGTTTTACTAAGAATTTTGTGTTGGAGCAAAGAATTACTGTAGCCTGAGAAAGGTAAAAGAATTTTGTCGGGAAATATTTGATTGAAGCAAGTGACCTAGACATGGGCAGTTCCTTCTGTAAACTTGGGGTCCTCGCATCTGTACTTCCCATCAGGTCCAATTCCAAATCCCTTAGGATCAGCAAACACATTCTCCAGCAGTTGGCTCCTGGCGGGATGAGGACTTGCATCAGCAAATTCAACTGAGTCTTCAACCACCTCATCGATCTTTTTCTCAATGGTTTTGAAGTCAGCTTCTCCTGCCAACTTGTGCTCTATCATGTACTTTTTCAGAGCTGCGATGGGATCCCTGGCAGCGTAATGTGCCTTCTCAGCTGCATTAATGAAATTTCAACTTAGCGTAATGTGCACTTCGATAATTACTATGCTTATGGACAGCCAGCTCAAACGGTTTGCATTCTAACATGAACAGTGCTAAACAAAGGAAAATTGCTTATGAAAACTTGAACTTGAGAAGAAAACAATTGATTTAATGCATACCAAAAATGCAACTTTTGGGAGGATACATAAATGTAGTAAGACATCATCAATATTTTATTAAGGACTGCTCGCTTGGGATGACACCGTCTGCAAGCTTCAATGCATTTTTGAAAGAACACGACAAACATGCCTACATCCAATCTTGTTATGTTCTTTCAAAATGAGCTATGCACTGAAACTCAAATGATCTTTCTCAACATATTAATGATAACATCTAGACTACATGATATCTGACTCAACGCAATGTTATATGCAATCCACTATCTACTTGGCACCTTAACCCCTTAAAGTGTTAATCGTAGAGACCCATTTTCTATATAGGGATGAAAGGCCTCCTAAACAAATCGAATTAACCCTTAATGTAATATTCAGATACTTGACGCTGACATTACTATTCATGCATCTTCAACCAAACATTCCATATACGATGGTAGCTTAATCATAGTAAGTGTAAAATGAAATGGAACAAATACATAAAAAATCAATAACTCACCTGGATCGCGGAGCTCATCTGGGTCAGCCAAAGAGTGACCCCTGAACCTGTATGTCTCACATTCCACGAGAGTTGGTCCATCCCCCCTACGTGCCCTAGCCACAGCCTCCTTGGCAACTTCTCTAACCTTCAACACATCCATTCCATCTACATGAATCCCAGGCATTCCGAACGCCGGTCCCTTCTTCCAGATCGCAGGATCAGAAGTTGCCCTCAAGTGCGACATCCCAATAGCCCACAAATTATTCTCCACCACAAAAATAATAGGCAGTTTCCACAACGCAGCCATGTTCAAACACTCGAAAAACTGCCCATTGTTAGCAGTCCCATCTCCAAAGAATGCAATCGTCACATGATCACAATCAGCCTCCTTCAAGACTTCCCCTTTATACTTCGAAGTAAAGGCAGCACCACAAGCAATTGGAATCCCTTCACCAATAAATGCAAACCCTCCCAACACACCAAACTCTTTGGAAAACATATGCATGGATCCACCCTGACCTCTCACACATCCAGTAGTCTTACCGAACAGCTCGGCCATAACCTGGCGAGCAGGCACACCCTTGCTAAGTGAATGAACATGATCTCTGTAAGTACTAACAACAGAATCTTCCTTCTTCAACAGCTTAATGAAACCAGTGGACACAGCCTCCTGCCCGTTGTACAAATGCACAAATCCAAACATTTTACCTCTATAATACATCTGAGCACACATGTCCTCAAACGCTCTCCCAAAGTACATATCCTCCAGAAGCATTAGTCCCTCCTCCTTCGTAATCAGCTTTTGTAAAACCAACAAATTACACACGTCAATCAAAATCAACAGATCTGAACAACCCAATTCAGCAAACCATCAAATCCAACCAAAAACACTTACAAGATCAGAGCTTGACGAACTGACAGCAGCATTCTTCTTTTGCTTAACAGCATCAGACGAAACAGCAACGACGTCCAAATCAGCTCTTTTGGCGGAAACAGTAGATGGTAGCGTCCTTTTAGCGAGAAGGAATCTGCGGGAGGATCCCAGGAAAGGGGAGGCGGACGGAGGAATAAAGTTAGGGATCTCGGGTTTGATTCCGGCAGAGGATATAGAAGCGGTGGCCATATTGGCGACGCGGATTAGTTGTTCGACAAAATGCGTAAAAAATATATGATAAAAATGATATGTTGAAATGACGACTGGGCGGAGAGACGACTGGGCGGAGAGAACGAGGAAGCGAGGCTCGGAAATTGAAATGAAGATGTTGGGATGGGAGGAGAAGAGAGCTTAGTTGTCTTGTTTGTTGTATGGTGGGGTCAGTCTCATCTCAATGTCGTGTGATGACACTGCTCGTGTTATGTCGAGTGTCCGATTTTCATCTGCGTCGCGATTTGGTGATTGGTCGGTTGTTTCTAGTTCAGCTAACCTTGTTTTCTTGCAAAATGGAGTTGGGCCGTTATTGGGTCGTTATTGGGCCGTTGTTGGGCCTCAACTTGAGTGGTACAACAACCCGACATACCCGCTTGAACAGACTTAACTGCTGTTTTACAGCAATTTCAATTTTCAACTATGTAATTTGGCGAAATTAGAGTTTTCAGTATGACAGACATTTTTGTGTTGTCTAGTTTGAAATTTTACATGCATTTCAAATGATTCGATAATTTTCGGTGGGCGTCAAAATAGTGAGACTTTAAAAATTAG
This sequence comes from Sedum album, assembly GCA_006409495.1. NCBI lineage: Eukaryota > Viridiplantae > Streptophyta > Magnoliopsida > Saxifragales > Crassulaceae > Sedum > Sedum album. The sequence continues at coordinate 59,734 of QZGG01001148.1, forward strand.
ATGAATTATAAAAAATAGAGAAAAGTTAAATTAAATTAGAAATTATCAAAGGATTAAGTTCTAGAGAGATGTAACTTTTGTGAGACAGAAGACATCATCTCAACCATTGATTTGATTGATCTACCGGTTAATGTTAAAGTTGGTTTTTATTTAAATTATGCGGTTGGATTTGGAAAATACATGGATTATTGAGAATGCCGGTTATTAATATCAGCCGTTAGATTAATAGAAATCAACGGTCGAGATGATACCCTCCGTCTTACAAAATAGTGATTGTCCTTGTGGAACTCATTCGTAGATTTTACAGTTATAACGAGTATAAAAGAATTTCACTCTGCTCTCATATACTAGTACTCCGGTAGCCTTTAATTAAGAATGGCGTACAATATTCTCAAAAAAATCAACTCCATCGAATTCAAGTGCAAACCGTAGAGCTGTTGCATTGAGTCTAGTGTTTGAGAGATCAGCCAATGGTGCTGACTTCTCTAGGGAGTGATCAATGCCTGAAATGGACTGGCTGGGTTTAGCTAGAGGAGGTGTTGAGCCTTGGCATTGCACTGATTTTCTGATCAAGAGACCAGCAGCAATTCCATCGAATAAGCAGAAGTTAGAATTCATGGTGAAGAATGAAGTTTAGAGATTGTGATTTGAGTTCAGAGAATTTGTATGAGAAGTTGGATTGAGTTGTGAGAGTTGGATTTGTGTGTATTATAGTGATGAAGCTGTTTAAGAATTAGTAGTTGTATCATCAAAAAAAAAGAATTAGTAGTTGTTGCCAAGTCAAAATATTGAATGAAAGCATGGGATTCGGATCCGGTGCAGCGCTGCTATTTGCTGCGAGGGCCAAAACGACGTCGTTTTGATGTTTTTTACTATAACCCTATGTCGTTTTGAGTGAACCCTTTACCAAAACTACGTAGTTTTGGCTCACAGCAAATAGCTTTAGCTGCACTGGATCAGCATGGGTCATGAGTCAACCAAGACTGACTAATTAGTTCAATAAAAGATCAAATATCGTGGCTTCTATGATAGTTGACCACTGCAATGACCTCATAGAGAGCATTCATGAATAGTCCAATGTGGAAAAGTAATTATTTGGCAGCAATTCAAACCTGATCAAGTTACTAATGGCTAAGAGCAACTCCAATGCTATTTTAGGTAAATTAGTTCTCTAAAAAAATTATTATATTACTTAGCTAAAATTTAGCTAATGAGAATAGAATGTTGCTCCCATGGGATCATGTAAATTATGGACATGTAAAAATAAAAAATAAAAAGTTTGATTTTGTTTTTTCACAATCTTATCACCTAAAAAAATCAATCTCAAACTTATATATCTAATCAACATTGGAGCAACAAGTTTGCTTATAAAAATATGAGATGAGATGAAAATGTAATTAGAAAATGTATTGTATAGGATAGATAATGAAAGATGAGAGCTAAATTTAGCTATTTAAAACCAATCATGTATAATTATAGCTTAACTAACCCTTGCATTGGAGTGGTTCTTCTCTATCTCATTCTTTATAATTGGGTGACAACTAGGATTTCTCTACTATATTTAAAGTGCAAGGGGTGGAATTGACGGTTTCTTTTGAAGTCACAATTTCATCCCGAATATACCCTTATTTAACTTAATAATTACAAATTATACCCTTGCATAAGTATTATATGCATTTATACCATATGATATTCAATTTTGTACACAAATAATATGCACATAATGTGCATCAAATTACTAGTTTTACATAATTGAGATGTTTACATGATTGCATTGGAGATGCTCTAATGCCAACTTTTCAAACTGAAAATGTAATAATCCAAAATTTCTTTTTTTTTCGATGGCTAATCTAAAATTTCCAAATTGTACAAATTGCAATATTCTTATTACAAAATTGCATTCAAATGTATATCACCAACGCGAACTATTTATAATTCTTCAATTTGTAAAATATATTTCATCAAAATTCTATCTTAAGAGTAAATCAATCATTTTTACATAATAAAGTAGAATATAATAAGAGGTTTTTATAATTTTACAATGGAACTAAATCGAGTCACTGAGTGGACTTCTTAAAGCTGGGATTATTGGGTGTTCACTAAGCAAGCACCCATGATTGATGCATCTAGTAATATTCTAGTCTTTTAGATTAGTACTAAACAACAATGAAGTTTCATATTGTCATGGATAATTATCAAATAATAACTGTTCATTATTCTAGTTTTGACATTTTCCTACAGAGTCAAACGACACTTATAATGATTAATAGAAGAAGTAGCAGTTTAAAGGTCAGCCATTCACATTTTTGTGATAGCTGATTTCAGAGGTCGATCGTTTAAGTCTTCCTTAATGCATTTCTGTCTTGTGTCTGGAGTCCGTCCAGTCCTTAAGCAACATAGGAATTTTTTTTTAAATCATTGATCATTAAAAATCATCAAATTTTTTTAAAATCAAATACTATACCGTAAACCGTGACTGATTGAATATGAAAGATCAACCGGTAGTAAAGTTAGCTAATTATATGCTGGTGTATTTTAATTCATAATTTGCATGAGTGTACCTTGGGAATACGTAATTTGCATTTAGTGGTGTGAAAAGCGTCCAGGTGTGTACAACCAACAAGTAGCTGTAGACGGCAACTCAAACTTGGAATTTTCTTCTGCTTTTTGATTCTTGATGATCTCTTACTTAATTATATACAAACAAACAAACCAAGCATCCTACGACACGCCGTGAAACGTCGCTTACTGTCGTTCATTGTCCTGGTCTATCTTCCAACATTAACATGCATTATATAATACGTGTATTACCGTCTTGGTCTATTATCGGTCACCATCAATAGAAGTTCAAGTTCAGCTAGACTCTCAATTACGACCCTTACATGTTTCTCCTATCCCTACGATACGGGATCTCGACCGTAATCAACCATTTAAATTTTACTTTTTTATCGAATTGTACAAATGTATATTAAAATATACAAGTGGATACGCTAAGAACCTGGATCAAAGTCTTCAATTTTTTTATTAAACTTGGGCATGTAAACTTTTTGATATGAAAAATCACTAGATATGCACTTGATCGGTGCATACGACAATTCTCGCATCAGACCAAATTCTACGATGTGGAAGTTTGAGCTTCTACAACATTCTACCAACTTGGCAATTGTTAAGTTATTTTTGCTTTTTGGTAGGATAAGCATGTGACCTAAATTGATGATCACATTGGGTGGAACACACATTTGTCCAATTTTTTACCTCTATTTTCGTCCACGCAATTTAACCAAAATCAAGAAAATGTAGATGATCACCAGGTTCTGTAACAGCCAAGATCAAAACTTTACGACGTATGCGATCCAAATCAAACCAAAGATTGAAGCTTTAACGAGTGAGAATGCAAATTTTGTAGTATTTACTTTTGAACAAACAAACGGTCAGCAACATACAGTTTGATGGAATCAAAGTTTCAAAATTGGATTAACATAACATCACGACAGAAGCTCAAGAGTAAACCAGAGTCTCAAAGCAGTTGAGTCCATCAAGCTCCACAGCAAACCTTGGAGTAGGAATAGTGTTTTTCTGAGTTTTGGGCTTGTCAACTTCGACCTTAGAAGAGCAGCAACTAGCAACAGTATTGGGGATAGAACTGGACTTGGTAGATGTTGATGATGGCTTGCTATGGCAGATTGGGGAATGGGGCTTGACGTACTGGCCAAGTAACTCAGCGCACAATAAATCGAAAGAACTGAACAAGGTGGAGTTCATGATGTGAAGATGATGCAGTGCAGGAACAGAACAAGAGGGCACCAGATGATCGGCTAAGAAGGGAAATTGAATTTGGGATGTTTTTTGGGGACTGAATATTTGCGGAGAAACGAAGGCTACTTATACTTAATCATGTGAGAGGAGCCGTCGAAACCTGGAACAAGTCTTACACGGGTCAAGCACCCAGCAATTGAGATTGCGTTAAGAATACGACGCAGCCAGGAAAATACAACCGAGTGGGTCTGAAAATATGAATATACTTTTGCAAGTAGACAATGAAAAAAAGAAAAGAAACATTTTGAAATTCAAATAGACAATGCTCATCCATTTGAAAAGTCTGTCAGAGAATGAAGAAAAGAAACAAAAATATGATACCAAAAAAAAGTTACATATGCTAGGAATGATTCAACATGGTAAAACTAGATATGATTTGATGACCGGACTAATCGAACAAGCTGAATCCCATGTCATCGTCACTTTCTTCCTTAGGCTCCTCCTGATAAAAGTAACAAATACACCAAAATCAGCAACAATGTTGTTATAAGAATCATGCTCAAGGAGCTAAAATAGCAAGCTTCATACCTTCTTTTCCTCCGCAGCTGGGGCAGCTGCAGCAGGAGCAGCTCCACCAGCAGAAGCAGAGACAGCAAAAGCTGCACCTCCTCCTCCAGAACCAACATTGAGGATGAGATCCTCAATGTTCTTCTTCTCAACTAACTTGGCAAACAAACTAGGCCAGTATGACTCTATTGAAATGTTAGCTGCCTTCACTAAAGTTGCAATCTTCTCAGCCTGTCCTCATAAAACGAAGCCAGTTCACAAACTCTAGGCCCCAAAACGGCAAAACCAATAAAATAAAGCACAAATATTTCATCGTGGATAAATAATACTAAACTCAACTGCCACATTACATTGAATTTCTAAACCGAGCATCACGTCATTTCTAGCATAAAAACTCTGGCTATTTAGTTAGGCGACGCATCTTGTACCAAAAGCTCAAGCCTTACTAGGGTCCATATTCAAATCATACAGCCATATAGCAAACAGACAAGCTTCTCTACAATCACTGGTAAATCATCAATTAACTAACAATGCTGCTATCAAAAAAAACTTAAAATGCTAACACTTAACGTAGACAAAGTCAAGCGATCACTGGAATTAAAAAATACCGTGATAGCGATTCCATCATCGTGAAGCGCCAAGCAGGCGTAGGAACATGCGAGCTCAGATGCCATTTCTCACTAACGATTCGATCTACAATCGACATCAAAAATAATCTCAGACAATTTACAAGACAATTAATTTCAGCAGAAACATTAAACGGAGATTCGAGAGAGCATTAACCTAAGAGAACTTGGTGGTCTGCTTCGTCGCCGCTCAATCGTTATGCTGTTTAGGGTTTCACAGGCAGAGCGAGTTATATTTTGCCAGACGCTCGTTAGGGTTTCCAACTGATATGGGCCGAGAGATTAGCTTAATTTTTTCGGCCTTATACGACGGCCCAAATAACCTCAGCTTCATTTGTTTGTTTGGTAGAGTTGATTGTGGGCCCTGAAAGGATATGGCAGGTCGGAAACCCCAAGTGAAGATCCTAAATTCCTCTTCTAAGAAAATTGAATGTGGGCGTGGATGTCCTGATCAATCATCAATGTCCCATGAAAATCTACTTTGTTATAAACGCCTCTAATTGAGTTCCTACTTGTCAACTTGTTTATTCAAAGGGAGCCTTGAGGTCCACAGCCGATAAATTTCTAGGCTAACATATCTATAAACTCTTGAACTCAAGATTCAATGACTCAAAGTCTTCATTAAGTTCAAATGTAGAAGGATAGGTTAGATAAACCGACCTCCTAAGCAAATTGCATAGAGTTCTTATCCACCTCAGTAATCACCATATGCTAACTTTAGTAATATTAAATGAGGTCAAGTGAATCTTATTATAATTATTGGCTACGTACGAGGATGGCAACACTGATGATAATCCATCGTAGTGTGCCTACTAGGGCCATCATGATTGCAGACGCTTGTCAAACTGATCAACTGGGATATCAAAACATTTATCATAGCCATTCAGTTTCAAATAGGCCTGGTTGAGCTAAGGCACCATGCATGCATGCAAAGGGTATGGTTCAGAGAAGCGGAAGAGATTGGGCTTTACACATGCATGCACTGCACTTAATAACTAAGCGCCTGCATACAAGTCTATTCCTTGACAAGTTTGAAAATGTAGCATTTAATTTTGGTAGGAATAACGTGACACAAAAGCTTTATTCGAGGGCATATTTGATATCAAGGGAACTTTTATGCATGAAACTCATTACTTTTTAAGCTAAACAATTAATATGCCATGCAAGTAATAAATGAGTGATCTCAGAGAAGGGGTCAACTATTTGATAAAAAGCTAAACTTATGCAAATTGATAATTCAATTTAAGAGAAATGATATAAGTGTATAAATGGTCCGCATTTAACTTGCCCTGGCTCAAAGGGTAGCCAAACCTCTCGTCGACATCATTAACAATATCGATAAAGTACTTATGATATATACTATTTGGGGTGAGTTCTAGAAGGACATTAAATTTTTGTGAGACATTTAGACATAATCTCAACCGTTGATTTAGATTAATCTAGCGGTTGAGATTAAATTGAATTTTAATTAAATTTATAATGAATTAGCAAAAAACACGGGACGGTTGGTGAGTGACGGTTATCAATATTAACCGTTGGATTGATGGAAATCAACGATTGAGATGATGTCCTTCAGTTTCACATAAATATATTGGTCCTCCTTGAACCTTTTCCTATACTATTTAATTGCACTTAACAGTACAAGTATTTGCACTTGTGAGTTTTTTCACATGTCAATTAGTCAATCTGGATTTTTGCACTGATTTGGTCTCTATTTATGTTTAACTGAAACAAATAAAAGACAGAATACATGCAAAGAAACTACAGTAGCATCAAATTGTCGTGATAGAAACGTACGTTACGTTATTCTCTTTTTTTATTACAAAGTTTCTGAAGTATATACTATTTGGATAAAGAAAATAAGTCAAATACAAAAGAAAAATTGTTCTTCAACAAGAGGGGTTCAACAACTATCTACCATGAGATATTTCCTGTGGCCTGCAAAGGTTTACAATGATTCATTAAATTCATGTGCATCAACATTCTCTTTCTTATTCTCTTATATAAATAAACCACACAATCAGCAAGCTTACATCAATTTCTCCCAAACAGTCTAGAGCTGAAACTTCTTCCTCATCAAACCCTCTCTCTCTCTTAATTCTTTGGGGTAGTTTAATTACAGGGTAGTGTCTTCCTCGCCATTTTCTCCTTCAGATCATCTTCACTAGAGTAATATATTTATGGCCACATTGGTCACCTCTCTATAAACTTGATATACTCATTAGAGTTTAGGGTATGATGATCGTGAAAAAAACAAAATCGGTGTTTTTCTCGACTGGGACTTTTATCAATGAATCTCTGAGCTTTATAGTGTTTCTTTTCCTAGACTTCCTAGACTTCGTCTTATGCTTTGTCTTCAAGATCATAGACTTTATCGTTGAGGCTGAGTGGAAACCATGCTACTGCTCTTCAGGAAGAGAAGCCATCACAAGCTCAGGTAAGATACTCCTATCTGAGAAGGGCGAGTCGAAGCTCCTTTGTCTCACATCAAACAAGCTCCATCTAGAAGATATCTCGGACACTATATACTCGCGCCCCTCATTCATGTCCAATGTTTCTAAGCTTATAACTGCTGCGTGTGAAATCAAAAAAGTTGAAAGTGGAAAAAGGAAATGGAGAGAATCAGAAATATCATCGATCTTACACAACAGTTAGACTTGTGAGGACAGTAACGAGATCATCGAAATTTACAGTGAACTCTCCAGTAGTTGAAATGTTGCAGAGGAGGATAAGAAGGGAGCCATCCCGTCCGGTTCATCGCTGGTCTGATTGCGACTGCAGTTTCTGCGCATCTTGGACTATTTCAGGGAATGATACACTCTTTGTCAGGTCGCAGGTGCCAAAAGGTATTTCACTCTTGTACAATAAAAATTTCAGTTTTTACGAACTAGTCTTTCATTCTCTCTCTAGTTCTGAATCATATATTGAATGGTTGAATTGAATGCATGCAATGAGAACAGATCACAGAGATGCCAAAGAAGATGTGTTATTTATTCACGGATTCATTTCCTCATCTGCATTTTGGACGGAGACGCTGTTTCCCAAATTTTCAGATTCAGTCAAGGCGACATACCGGCTATTTGCTGTTGACCTGCTAGGGTTTGGCCAGAGCCCTAAACCAGGAAATTCACTTTATACTCTAAGAGAGCATTTGGACATGATTGAAAAGTCTGTGTTGGAGCCAAACAAGGTCAAGTCTTTCCATATAGTGGCTCACTCGTTAGGAAGCATTTTGGCCCTTGCCTTGGCCGTCAAACACCCTGGAGCAGTCAAGTCATTGACACTTCTGGCACCGGTGAGAATCTTAAAATTATTAATATGTATTCCCAGTCATTAAATACTCTCTCAACAAAATTATTAAATTATATATAATATAGTCTTCCAAGCCCTAATTAACTAGGGAGACAGGAAAAAAACAAAATGCTTGTTTAATTAGGGATTTTGTATTTCCCTGGAAGTAATATAATTTTTGGTATATTATGGCAGCCTTATTTCCCCGTGCCCAAAGGTGAGAAACCAACACAGTATGTGATGAAGCAACTAGCCCCAAGGAAAATATGGCCTCCATTCGCTTTTGGAGCTTCGATTTGTTGCTATTACGAACACATAACTCGCTCTGTGTGTTTACTGGTGTCCAGAAACCACCGGATATGGGAATTTCTCATCAAACTGATCACCAGAAATAGGTAATATTATTCTCACTAAACCTTAACTAGTCATGGTTTGATTAACGTTTACAACCTAAAATAGACAAGAACAGAATAAATTAATCCAAATTATGGCCATGTGTAGTTGGTCCTCTATATTTCACCAAATTGTTAGTTTCTTTGGTTGGATGCATCTCTAATTTCAACTCAAATTTGTTAAAATGCAACAAGGACTTATGTCCAAAACCTGCATAAAATATCCAATTGTCTAATTTGCTGAACTGCATTTTTAACATATTCTAACGTTGTAAAATTTGTAATTGCAGGGTCGAAACTTTTCTAATGGAAGGTTTCTTCTGTCACACGCACAACGCTGCATGGCATACCCTTCACAACGTCCTATGTGGCTCTGGTGGAAAATTAGATAATTATTTGGATGCAATTCGCGATATGAAATGCGATGTGAATGTTGTCCACGGTAGTGAAGATAAACTGATACCTGTCCGATGCAGCCATGATGTAAAGATCAAGATTCCACATGCTAAGGTTAGAGTCATTGACAAAAAGGATCACATTACAATTGTCATTGATAGACAAAAGGCTTTTGCTAAAGAACTTGAGAAATATGGAGGAATGCTAGCTAGCGAGGTAGATAAAAAAGCTGGTTGCTGACGTGTTTACTTGTTACTCCCTCCGTCCCATTATGTTTGTCCACTTTGAATATTATATACCTCACAAATAATCTAAATAGTGGACAATCTTTGTGGGACGGAGGGAGTAGGTTAATATTGTGACACGTCATAAGGGCCATAAGGCGTTTACATTTGTATAATTGTATACTCGTGTCTCATGTGGCAGTGCACCTTTACATTCAATCATTTGTCCGGGGTCGATTATCCACGTCCCCATGTTAGAGTTCGACCAATTTAGGCCCGTGCACATTCTTGGGCCGAATATTACAACAAACCGAAGCCCAAACATTCCGTAAAACACTACTCCTTTTGTTCCTATTTGTTTGTCCAAAAGCATGAATTGCACAATTTTTAAGGCAGAAAGAATGTATGAAATGTGTGGTTGAGAATAAATGATTTATAAATATATGAGTAAAAAAGTAGAATATGTGGTTGATATTGGGGGAAAGTGGACAAACTTAAGGGGACGCCCAAAATAGAAAGTGGACAAACATTAAAGGACAGAGGGAGTAAAATCTTCGTATAGAATAGGATTTTCACGTAAAACAAAAATATTAGAAAATATTGCTATGTAGAATAAGGTTTTAGGAAAACGGATAAATAAATGTGAGATTGATCAAAAAAATAATATCTATATCAACCGAAAAGATATTTTTCAAACACAACCGTCCATTATATAAAAATCAACTTTAATCTCAATCACATATAATCTAATCCAATAATTAATAAATATTAGTACAATTTTTCGTCTTTTTAAATTCTTTATTTCTCGTGATACTTAGAAAATTAAAAGAGTCCCCGGATTAGGATCCCATGCTGCCTACAGCATTTTGTAGCCAAACTTAAAACGACGTAGTTTTAAACACTATCAATCAAAACTGCGTCGTTTTGTAAAGAGTTCATTAATTTTGAAATTGGGTTTTAGAAAAACTACGTCGTTTTAAATTACTTCAAGTTAAACTACGTCGTTTTAAGTTTATAATTTAAAATTCAAATTTTGAATATTGGCTGTATATAGCTGTAGGCTGTACGAGATCCGGATCCCAACCCAGTGCGCTTCACACTTCATGTGAAGGGTATGCTGCCATCCGGTCGCTCAATCTCGGTCGGAGACTAACAAAACGCTGCCGTTTAGACTCATCTGGTCACGCTCTTTAAGGCTTTGGTTCGGTACTCTGAAAACCCTAAATGTTAGCAGCTACACTCGGAGGGTTTAAGCACAAGCTATTGAATTTCCACAACCGCGTCTTCACCTTCTCGAAAATGACCGCCACCTCACCAGCTAGGGTTTCCAATTTCTCAACCGGATCTCCAAACCACGCTCCTCTGAAGCGAGTCGGCACTCACAACGGCAGCTTTCACTGCGATGAAGCTCTCGGTTGCTTCATGATTCGCTTGACTGATAAGTTCTCGAATGCTGAAATCATCCGCACCAGAGACCCTAAGGTTATTATTCAAACTTAATTTCATCACTTTTTGTCGGATTGAGGTTTTTGATTTGCTGATTTTGGATGCAGGTGTTGGAAGGTCTTGATGCCCGTGCTGGATGTTGGTGGTGTGTATGATCATAGTCAGAATAGATATGATCATCATCAGAAGGGGTTTGAGGAGGTTTTTGGGCACGGATTTTCGACCAAGCTTAGCAGCGCTGGTCTTATCTATAAAGTTGGGACTTTTCATTTTTTTTACAATTTATTGAAGCAAAGTGTATGTAGATATATTGTTGTGTGTTGACAATTTTGCTAATCTTTGGTTCGTGCTTGTAGCATTTTGGAAAGGAGATTATTGCCAAGGAGCTCCAGTTGGACGAGGATCATCCAGATGTTCAAAAGATATTTCTGGCTCTTTATAGAAGCTTCATGGAGGTATAGTGCCGAAATGACTTCCTTTTTTTTAGTTCCAGAGTAGCTGGTTGTGACAATCAGTATTTGTTTCCTGTCCTTTTAGGATGCAGTAGAGAATCTATACTTTGATGTTGTTTCAAATTGTGCAGGCTATTGATGGAATTGACAATGGGATTAACCAGTTTGACACAGACAAGCCCCCAAGATATGTTAACAATACAACTTTATCTTCTAGAGTTGGAAAGTTAAATTTGGATTGGATTGATCCAGACCAGTCAGCTGAAAAGGAAAATGAGGCTTTTCATCAAGCTATGGCGCTTACTGGGAGTGAGTTTCTAGAGGTAAGCAGACACGTAGATATCCACTTTTCTTGATTGATTTTACTATTTTTATTCATTTCTAAAATTATGAATACGTCAGCTAGCATCGATGTTAAACTTCACTACATTTTATGACTTAGGATCCTATGTTTCCCCTCTTCTTGGTGGGAAACGATATCCTTAGTGTCTCCATTTTATATTAAAATCGGTTTTTCTTTCACATATTTGTGTTCAGAACTTGCGATTCTATTCAAGATCCTGGCTACCCGCTAGAGGAATTGTTATAGAATGCCTAGCTGCTCGATGGCAGGTGGATCCTAGCGGAGAAATCATGGTTCTTAATAGATTTTGCCCAGTAAGTTCCAACTCTTCACGTTTGTGTTTCTTACTTAAATGGAGACCTGATTAATGCCTGCAACTGTCCATTACTATAGTCAATAGGAAAGCTTTGCCATTTAGTCTTTTGATTCTTATTAACCTTCTATATCAGATAGAATCTTCATTTTTAACAAATGCTAGGAAAGAACCAGAGTGTAGTCAGTCCGTGTCTCTCAACTGTATGCTAATGAGTTCTGTTTAGTTGGTACAAGTTTCAATATATGATGTCTGGAATATAAAGTGTGCTATGAAATTTGGGAGTTACATTTGTGAAACTTTTAGCAATTTTTATATGTTACGTAATTTTTCCAGTGGAAACTTCACTTATTTGAGATCGAGGAAGAGAAAAAGATTGATCCACTCATAAAATATGTCCTCTATGAGGTATGTCTCTTCGTAGTTCTTTTATTCTTCAGATGTAAACATATCTATGTACTGTTTTTCCCTATATGCTCCTTTCTCTAAGTTCGACACTTGTAATGATTTACCAATCCACAAAAGTCTGAGAGTCAAACAAATCCACGTTAATTGCCCCCTATGTACCATATTTTTCATGTGAATGAATTCGCCGATTATGTTATATGTACAGGATGAACGAGCGAAACAATGGCGTGTTCAAGCAGTAGCAGTATCACCTGACAAATTTGAGAGTCGAAAGGCTTTAGCATCCCAGTGGCGTGGTCTCCGTGATGAAGAACTCTCAAAAGAAACAGGAATTCCTGGTTGTGTGTTTGTCCACATGAGTGGGTTCATTGGTGGCAACAAGACCTTTGATGGTGCTCTTGCCATGGCTAGAGCTAGTTTGAAGCTGTAAGCAAAAACTTCATATTTGCCAAACCTAGAATGTGTTTCCCTAGTAACATTATTCAGACACATTTTGTGGAAGTTTTTCAAAATCTTCCTAATTTTAAGCAGAGTTACATTTTAACCGAACTTTGTATCAGCCAAACCTTTCTTTAATGTTGTTCCACAACCACAACTAAAGCCTCACCTAAACATAAAAGCATCACTTCAGGCTTAAAGTTACTAATGTGCACATGGAGGTGTAATTAAAATGATCAACTATAATCGCAGTGTGACAATGCAAATATACTTCTTCACACACATCAGTCATAAAAATCAAAACAAATCTCAGAATGGCTTCAGCTGAATCATTCCAAAACCTTAAACTCAAAGCCTAGGAGGGTCAAAAGATGGCTGAAAATCCAAACTCTGGCTACTGAAAATATTGAGCTGATGATGATCTTCATTTTTTAACTGCAGGTTTTGCATATGTTGCTGGTGAAGATGATGAGGTTCAAATAAAGGGTGCAAGGTAGCTAAACGAAGCACCATGCTTGGCTGCTCCTCTCCACCAAATGGAAACTGATTTAATACATCAGTTTGTACTACTTCATGTTGGCTACTGGATGATGGTGCCATCATCATAGATTGCAGTAAATCCTGCTGCTGCTTCTGCTGTCCCGCTTCGTACACTTGAATCTGTTCCATTCAAGATAGCATGATCAGTTGGCATTCCCGGTTTCGGGTTTTTCTACCATTCAGGTATTTAATCAAGCTTACCCGATCATACATTCGCTGGTTCGCTTCAGCTAGCATCTGTTCCTACACGCATATCTAGAAAATGTTAACTATTCTTTTCATTTTTGAAAATTCCAGTGCGCCAAAAATCTGTCTTATTTCTATGGTGTATAAAAATTAAACAGAAATAAGTGTCTATTTTCTTATAGGAATTTTGCATCACAAATCTTACCCTTTCCTGCAGTGTTTGCAGCTCTTGGTGGAGCAACTGATCCTGCAGTGAAGACGAAAAATCTAATAAAAGGTGACACTGGAAATGGGCATTTCAGGACCCTAGACGTAGGAATCAAGAGAAGGGTCATGAGGATGTGTACCTTTTTTACTTGAACTTCTGTGACGGCAGATCGCAGCTCTCGTTCGAGCATATCCATGTCCTTATACTTCAAGTTCCTCCAGTTATCTACTGAGGTACAGTGCATCAAGTTGTTTGCAATGTGATTAATTCCTTCTCTGAGTTCCATCAGGTCTCCATGGATGGAGCCGCCTGACTACACAATGGAAAGGATTTCATCATATAAAATCCTAAAAAATTATAAAAATAGACTAATAGAACAAATGAACAGTTTTGGTTACTTGAGGGTCAGAATGTTGCTGTGGATGCAGACCTCCTGAACCCGTCCGACTCCTGTACCTGTCCACAATTCTATCCAGGCTGAACCAAAAGATATTAAGGTGAGTTCGAGCCTTAAAAGACTCTAAAATTATAAGTATTTGACAATTAGACCTTGAAGACTCATTACAGTAGACAGACATGTCTCCATTGTTTGTAAAAACAATGATGCCAACCTCCGCGTCCCAGCGCGCAGCGAGATCATTTGCCTGAGCAAACAGAGCTTCTCGCTTTCTGCTGAAGGTACCTTGTTGATTCCTCTGATGCTCATCCCTTCTGATCACACCCTTGCCTTTGTCCATGAAAAGAAACTCTAAGCTGCTATTTTTGAATTCCCTTGAAGAAAACTGACTTGAGAAATTTTTTGGGAGGGTATGAAACTATGAAAGGGTACTTCTTGGGTAAGTTAAGTATATGTATTTGAATGAATGAAGTTTGAAATTTCATGTGATTAAGTAATGGATCTTTTTCAGAGTCAGTATTCAGTACGCGTGTCGATCATTCAAGAAGCGTCACATGTCATTTTGGCAGAAAAGTAATATAAAAATTCGTTTTTATATTTTAAAAAAGTAGTGATACTCTAACATGTAGGGGGTTTTTGAGTTCACATCATAACATTTATAAGAATGAATGATGATGGACAAGTGTAGAAACAAAAGGAATAAAATGCTAAGTAGAACTCTCCCTTTAGACAGGCAGGTCGTTTGCCATATTTAGAACAATGGTTACAAGTCCATTTCAATGAGTCGTATTCATAACTCTGCAATGCTAGTATTGCTTTGCATAATGCATATACTCATCACTCGTCATGGGTTTGTGCCTTTTGACTAGTCATTTTGCAGAAGCTACCAAGATTTGAAGTTTGAACAAACTTTTACAGCCACGAGACTGGCACACCTGGTTGAAAGCATCTGGTTTCTTTTGCATTGAAACTAGGCTGCTTGATCATTTCAAGATTTGTGCTTCAGTATGTTAGAATGAAATATCATGAAACATTCAACATATATTGCACTTAAAGAAGTAAATGACGTCAATTTTAGTTATTTCATATCAAAACTACATTGTTTTACAATGGAATTCAGAAATTTTAAATTGTACGAATATTCAAACTGCATTCAACAAATTTTAGATTATGCTTTAGTGTATTATTTTGCCATACAAAACTGTATTAAACAAATTTTAGATTTGATCTTTAAAGGGTTAGGTTCTAGGAGAACAGTTAATAATTGTGAGACATAAAAACAATATGTCAATTATTGAAATAATTAATTTAAAGGTTGAGATTGTAGTTTCTAATTATTTTTATATTAAATTAGCAAAAAAACACATGCAGTTGTAGATCGATGGTTATTAATTTAAACTATAAATTAACGGTCGAGATGATGTTCGGTCTCACAAAAATTTACTTATCCTTCCAAAACCTTATCCTATCCTTCCGTGTGTTCAGATCATAAAATGATTACTTTAATAATGTCTGCATCATTAGAGACATTGCCTAATATCACGGCTTAATGGACCGATTTGTTTTTCTTTAATCGACAAGTTTAGAACAAGTTCCGTCTTTTGCACGTGAATTACTAATAAGTAATAACACAACTTAATCGACATTTTCCTATATTTCAAATTGTACATTATTGAAGAGGAACATGTTTTTTATTACAAAGAACAAAAATACGCTTGTCAGTCGACACGTGTAACTCGTCAGCTCACCTGTCGACCAACCAACACAAAATACTCATCGCATCACAATTAAACAAATTATTTAATCAAATACGTAACATTATTTATTTCAATTTAATAATGTATATTATATTTCCGTACAACACTAATACGTGTATTATACGGGCCACACGGATCTTTAAAATTCTAAACACCTGTTCAACGCTCATCTCACTATTGGATTAGGTTTCCACCGATTAGTTAAACGACATCGCCGGTTTTAATAGATTATAAATCAAAATAATATTCATTTTACGTTTTTATTATAATTTTACGTATTTAAAGATTGACGGTTATTAATCTTAACCGTTAGATTAATATAAATCAACGATTGAGATGATGTCTTTCCGTATCACAATAATTTACACGTCCGTCTAGAACCTTATCCTACTCCGTAATTAGAGTAGAGGAATAAATAAAGAAAATACACTTTGACTTGAACATATAAACTCAATTAAGAAATATTTAATTTATGTAATTTCCAAACCAACGTCAATCACCTTCTCTCTCTCCTCATTCTAACGCTACTTTAAACTGTTGAATTCACAACCGAATCGCCGCCCTCCGCCGTCCTCCGAATCTTCGTTAATCGTCTTATGTTTATAATCTCTCTTGTGCTGTCTGATTTTTGTGGAAATTGGTAAAATTAATATGTAAAATTGGTTTTCTTGATTTGGATTTTGGCGTGTCGGTGGAGAGTTAGGGTTTGATGATGGTGATGGAGAGTGAAATGGGAGTGATTGAGGGTACCGATTGCGGTGATAGGAGGATGTGTGATGATGCTGGATCGGATACGGTTGGTGTGATTGAGAATTTTGGTTATGAGTTTTGGACTAGGGATTTGGACAGTGTTGGAAATCGGCGTCAGAGGTTTCTGGAGTGGATGAATTCAGGTGTGGATAGGGTTGTGAGTGATAGAGTTATGGGGCAAAGCGGTGCAGAGCTGAGAGGTGTGGAGAATGATTATGAGTTCTCTTCTTGTAGGTCGTGTTTGTCAGGTGAGGCGATGGAATTGGTAGATAATGGTGAGTGTGTAGAGGATGCTTTGGTGTGTGAGGTTAGGGATTTGGATAGTGGGAGCGAGTTTGTAATTGGGGGGACACAGCGAGAGGGTTTGCTTTATAAGATGTGTGAATTGGGTTCGAATCGTTTGGTTAGTCTCGAGGAATTTCAGAAAGCTCTAGGAACGTCTAAATTTATTCGAAAGTTTTTAAAGAATCAAGATGATGAAGTGGATTATGTGGCTGACGGGGAGAGACAAATGAAGAAGGGATGGTTAAGCAAACTGAGTGGATTTGGATGTTTTGCAAATGCACAGAAGGATACAGCTGTTTGTCATTTCAATATCAAATCAGCTGTTGGGAGTCGCATCAGAGACATTAAAGTTCATCTGCATAAGAAGCATTCTAAGGAACTATCATCTCTTCTATCCGCGCAAGATTTTATAGCACACCAGGGTTCCATCTTGACAATGAAATTTAGTCCCGATGGTCAGTATCTGGCAAGCGGTGGGGAAGATGGTGTAGTCCGTGTGTGGAAAGTTATTGAGACTGACAGGTCGAAGAGAGTTCACATGGCGGACAATGACATGCCCAATTTGTACAGTGCTCCTAGTAACCTTTCCACGTCGTCTCGAGAGTCGCTTTATGCTGGAAAAGGGAAAATTAGTAAAACTGGAATGAAGAAGTTATCAGACGTAGCTCCTGTTATTGTTCCACCCAAGGTTTTCAGCATACGCGAGAAACCTCGCTACGAGTTTAGAGGACACAGCAGTCAGGTCTTGGATCTCGCTTGGTCTATGAAAGGGGTTAGTGCTCTTCTCACTTCTGTTATGTGTTTGAGTTCAAAATGGTAAACTGTCATGTCTAACTATTTGCACTTTTATTGCAGCATCTGTTGTCATCCTCGGCAGACAAGACAGTTAGGCTATGGCAAGTAGGACACAATGGCTGTCTGCGCATTTTCAGCCACAATAATTATGGTTTGCTAGCTTTTCGTTATGTTTTCCCTTCTTTTTACTGTGTTTTCTGCAATTCTGGTTTTAATTTTCCTCGTTTCTTGTTTCTTGTTTGATGTTCAGTTACTTCGGTGCAATTTAATCCCCAAAATGAGGATTACTTTATCAGTGGTTCAATTGATGGAAAAGTCCGCATTTGGGAAGTGCAATCATGTAAAGTTATAGATTGGACTGACACAAAGGAAATAATAACTGCTGTGTGTTATCGTCCAGATGGAATGGTCTGTGAATTTTACCTGGTCATATGCTTATACTATAAATCAAACTAGAAACCTGTATGTAGGTAATAGGTATCTTATTATTTTATTTGGCTGGCGACTTATGCAGGGAGGAATAGTGGGCTCTGTCAATGGAAATTGTCTTTTCTACACCTTTAGAGGTAATATATTTCGTCCATGATTGTGTACTCTCCAATGTACTTACTTAATAGCGTAGATTGAAAAAGTCCATTAGCATGTCTGTTATAGTTGGTAATGCCACAATTGTCACACCTTTGCATGAAGTTTTATTGAATTGACATGGTAAAGTATGACCTCTTTTGACTCAGATAATCATTTGGAGTTGGATAATCAAGTTATTTTACAAGGTAAAAAGAAATTACAAGGGAAGAGAATAACTGGTTTCCAGGTAATAGCAATATGAATATATTCTGGAAGAAAGAGTTAGCTTTATTCTATTTAACACCTTATATAACATTCCATGTGTTATCCTGTCCAGTTTACCCCCAGCGACCCGAGCAAGGTAATGGTTACATCCGCTGATTCAGCTGTTCGAATTTTATGCGGGATTGATGTCATCTGCAAACTTAAAGGTAAATGTAACTTTTATCAAATATCATTCATGATTTTTGAATCTAGGCTTTTTGGGGGAACATATTAAGTGAAATGAACTTCAATATATGATCAATGCTCTTTTTTATTTATTTTTCAGGTTCACGGAGCTCTAGTCAAATATCTGCATCTTTTACTCCTGATGGAAATCATATTGTGTCGACAAATGAGGATTCTAATGTCCATGTGTGGAACTATGGGAACCAAGAAAAGATTTCCACCCATGCTAAAACAATTGTTTCTTATGAGAGTTTCTCTTCTCGAAACGCATCAATTGCCATACCTTGGCCAGGAATGAAGAAGTCTTGTATCCTTCCCGAGTCATTGAATTCTTCTCCCTTAGGATTCAGCTCCCGTAGTAATGATGACAGCAGCAGGCTGTCTTGCTCATCACGAGATTGTCTTTCCCTGAGCCAAGGTTTTTTGCTGGACTTCCTGATTAAGGGAACTTCAACTTGGCCAGAAGAGAAGCTACCATTTTCAAGTCCAAATGAGGTCTCTGTATCATTTGCTCCAGGGAAATTTGAATACAAGTTTCTGAAAAGTGCTTGCCAAAGCTTGTTCAGTTCTCCTCATTTGTGGGGTCTTGTTATTGTGACCGCTGGACTGGATGGGCGGATCAAAACCTTCCTAAATTATGGTTTGCCAATGCGCCACTGAAAGTTGATCCAAACACCATTCATGGCAAGGTCTGTGTACATTTTCTGTTGTAGAGTTGATAATTTACAAAGATAAGTTGGGATTGCATTTCAGCCATCCCCGTCAGGAAAGTCACACTAATTGTACAGTTGAAATACTGCAGCGATCCCCTCCTGTGTTGCTGCAATTGTCTTATTATATTCTTCAGCCATAGTTACACATGTATATGATTCTTCACTGATTCACTGAAAAGTTACACATGTATATGATTCTTCACTGATTCACTGAAACATATGAAGCTTCAACTGGCACAAAATGACAGTTGTGACTAGTAACACCTTTGTATCATGCTGAGGTATCTCTAAACTGTTCGACTCTTTTTCATGTTAAATTCCATTGCCATTGAAAATAATCAGTTGTTGAATTAAATATCTGAAGGAAATAATTTGTGTTTAGTCTTTCAACGTTTTGGATATAAGAATGAATGGAGAGACTATGACTCTTCCAAGGCTAAGGTTCTGTTCAGTCTATCACTTCCCCGAGTAATTATGAAAATGGCAGAGTTAGTGGAATGTTAACAGTGCAGAAAATTGACTACCCTTCTCGTAAAACAAGTAGCAGAATAACTACCAAGCATTCATAGTTAAGTAGCAGATGATAAGCTCTGCAAATCTTGAAAGGAGCAAAGCTGCGACAATCTAATGCCAAGTGTGCCAACTTGTACTGAAACGCCAATTTATTGATGACCAAGTGCCTCAACTTATGATATATGTTTGAAATAAATACAGTATATAGGTAAAGGGAGGATCTGTTCTTGTCTTTTTTTTTGATTCAAGAGTACAAAGACTCGAAAGATACATAAAAGAGGACTTAATTCCAATTGACCAGCGAATGGAGACCTCGAACACAAAATAAAACTAATCTAGGCGTAGAGTGAACGAGGTACTTTCTCAGTACCAAGGATATGTTCTTGTCTTAACACGCAATACTATTCTGAGGTTGTACTAGATTTGTTGCATTGCATGCATGCATGCATGCATCAGTGATTATATATAAATGTGAATGTGAAGTCCATAAAAGGGCAGCTTGCTGCATTCTTTGGAAACTTGTGCATTCGGTTAAATGGATAAGTTTCAACTAAGATTTCAGCATCAGTTGGAAACTGGTTTTGAAGTAACACTGTGGATGAGTCATTTAATGCACTTGCAGTTATTTTAATTGGCTGTCAACTAACAACACGGTTCATCAACTATTTAATGCACTTATATTGCTAGTTATATTTTCAGAATCGAACTGGAATCAAAATCAAAATTAATTCTTAAAATGTGTTGTTTGATACGTTGTCGGAATCAAAATTCATGTAGTTTGGTATACTGTCGGAAATGATATTCTAAATATCCTGAGATTCACTGAATTTATAAGGAGTAAATTTTTATCAAAATCGTGTTTGACATAAAATATGAAAATGAAAATATATAGAAGTAAAGAATTGAAGATCACTTCACTTTAAAAATCAGTATAGGGATGATCACTTCGATTGTCTTAGAATTAATGATGCAATAATTATCAACATCATTTACCATAAGCTTTTTACTGGAAAGAAGTGTTGTTCTTGCACTAGAGATTAGTCATTTCAATCAATTAAAAGATTGAAATCATTTTGATCAACCAATGTGATTTTAGAACGAATCAATTTTATTAATTCTTTATCCAACTGTAATTATTAGGGTTAAGTTAAATTAAAGATAGATGAAACGGAAAAAATTAGTCTTAATCTTAATAGTTGATTTTAATAATCTAATTATTGAGATTAAAGTTGGTTTTTAATAAATTTAGCAGTTGGATTTGTAAAAGTCATATTAATTGAATTTGACGATTTATTTAGAAATTGAATCTCATCCATTAAATTTTTAATAATCAACAATTAATATCTTTGTACGACAGTCTTGCATTTATTGATACGTCATTCTTAATTATCATGTCTCAAAATCTCGGACATTTACATTCACTGAATCAGCTACTACAATAAAGTCTTATTGGGACTTGATTTTCATAAGACATAATAATATTTTAACATTTTCCAAACTTCTTTGTATCAATAAATAAGTGTCAAATGACTTACTCCAATTATATTAAGATTCCAAATTCACCTTTAACAAATCTGTAATACATTTTAAAATGATTCTAATTTTTGTAATGAGAATTTACGTTGAGGGCAAAAGTTGGTCATATTATTTTCAATAAATTCAGGGCTCATGAATTACAAAAAAGTTTCTGGTTACCACCAGAGTGAAGTTCTAGTAAAATTTTGAAAAATGTAACCTTTTCATTAATTCAATTATTTGAATTATACACTATTTTATTGAAGGTAAAAAACATTGCAAAGAAAATGAATAAAGCAAAGTCATTGATGATGAATAAAACATTTTACCCTATGAATAATACTCTTTATCTAATGAAAAATATAGGACAAAATAGTAAGAGAAACAATGACATTATTTTATATTGAGACCTAAACAACATTATTCATCTGTAGGCCGGTATTGATTTTCCCTGTTGAACTTAACTTTCATAACTTAACACTTTTTCACGTTTTCCTTCTTTTACCAAAATAAATTATGAATTTTGTACCTTTTCAAATTCTTAATAAGAAAAAGATTTCTTTAGTCAAAAAAATTCCATAAAATAAGGAATCACTTTCATGCAACTATAAAAAAGTTACCTCCATCCTAAATTTACATGGATCTTTTCACATTTAGTCCTTCAAACATTTAATGTATATCTGCAGCTTTCATTTATTACTCATCTTTCCATATGTCAACTTTCTTATATTATCCGAGAAAAATGAGAAGAAATTACTCACTTTCTCCCTTCTATAAAATCTTCTGATCTATCAGTCCATTCCATACCCACTCAACCACAATACATAGCACCACATACACATCCCCATCCCCATCCTTCCTTCAAGTCCAGTTACAGCCATGTTTACAAAGGAAGAAGCTCGCACCATCGTTGGCATCCTAGGTACATAAGATGTCTGGCCTGATCTGACACCTATTTGGCTCCTTAGCTTTCTTTTGCATTCCATGAGTTTAGGGTTTTGTGTGCTGATTTTTTGTGCTTGAATTTAACTTTCAGGGAACGCCATCGCCTTGTTTCTGTTCCTATCTCCGACGTAAGCATCTCCTTTATCTTGTTTTGCCTGGATCTTATTGTTCATGTACGTTTTTAATTTTTTGCGGAATTTAGATACATGATTTGTAATTTTTGTTTTCTTTTTAGGCCAACATTTATCAAAATTTGGAAAAAGAAATCAGTGGAGCAATTCTCACCAATTCCATACCTAGCAACATTTGTTAACTGCATGGTTTGGGTTCTTTATGGACTCCCTATAGTCCGTCCCAACAGCACTCTTGTAGTCACCATCAATGGCACTGGGGTCTTCATCGAAATCGTCTTCCTCTCTCTATTCCTTCTCTACTCCACCGGAAAAGCTCGTCGCAAAGTCATCCTCATAGCCATCGGTGAGCTTATTTTCATTGCTGCCCTATCCATCTTAGTGTTGACCTTAGCTCACACTCACAAGAGCCGGACTTTGGTGGTTGGTATCGTATGCATTGTGTTCAACATTGGGATGTACGCTTCGCCTTTATCCGTCATGGTACGCTAGGTTAATGCAACACTTGTGATTATATTTTGAAGTTTGTATCGAATGATGTGATTTTTGTGAGTGTAGAAGATGGTAATCAGCACCAAGAGCGTTGAGTTCATGCCATTCACACTCTCCTTGGCTTCCTTCGCTAATGGTGCTTGTTGGCTTTGCTACGCCCTCTTCGATTTCGACCCCTATATCGCGGTAAAATAATATCACATTTTCACACCTCCATTTCAACATTAAATTCCGAAATTTACATGTTACAAAGACTGTTAGAAAATGAAACGGGAACATTGTACTGACGTGGCACATTCATCCCACGTGTTTAAAACATGCTGGGTGACGTGGCATGCAATGATTGGACTGGCGTTTAACTAACGACGTGGGCCATGTGTAACTGGCTTTTTTAATAGGTACCAAATGGGCTTGGAACATTGTTCAGCGCGGTCCAGTTGATTCTGTATGCAACGTACTACAAGTCAACGCAAGCACAGATCGCTGCGAGGAAGGTCAAACAGCAGCAGGCAGTTGACTTGACTGATATATCTGTGAGCAGCGGGCCAAAGGCCCAAGCCCTTTGACGATGCACTGACCTCCACTGCTTACTAGCTCTAATTAATATGTTTAGGGTGCTAAACTGCACGGTGATGTCCCAATTTACGTGGCCAATATGAAATAAAATTGTATCTATTTTAAAGTATTGACCACTGCATTGACCTCATAGAGAGCATTCATGAACAGTCCAATGTGGAAAAGTAATTATTTGGCAACAATTCAAACCTGATCAAGTTACTAATGGCTAATGCCAACTTTTCAAACTGAAAATGTAATAATCCAAAATTTCGAAATTGTACAAATTGCAATATTCTTATTAAAAAATTGCATTCAGATGTATACCACCAATCAAGACCTTTCTGATTCTTGTCCATCTGTCCGTCTAGGGCGGATTCAAGGGGGGCTGGCAGGGTCTCTTGCCCCCTAATCTCGAGAAAATAGTTTTTTATAAGTAGATTTTGGTAAATAGGCAGCTAAATTAAGTGTTCTGCTGGTAATGTAGTTGGTCTAGACCCTGCTGAGTATGAGTTCGGATCCCCACCACCTCTGAATTTTTAAGAATTTTGCCCCCTAGTCTAACCTTCTGGATTCCGCCACTGTGTCCGTCCACTCGATCACCCCTTTCAGGACAGTCGTAGACGTATCTATGTTATTGTCTTAATTGGATTTTGCAATTTTGTTATATTGGCAATGTCAATGAGTCATTTATCTTCATATCCAAAATCAGACCACAAATGATTAGGTATGCGAAAAAAGTATGAATGTACAGTTTTGGATCACTGAAGATCTAATACTGAAATTAGGAAACAAGCTCTTAGGGTCTGCTGAGTGAAGTATTATACAAAAAGCTACATGTTGGCCGTCGCTTTCCATTTTCGGACGAGTTTGGGTGCTCAGCAGCAGGCATTAGTCTCTTTTCTCTGTAAAAAATGATTCAGATAATTATCCAATGCATTAACTAAGTTCAAATAGCTCAACAATGAGTAGTAGCCAGTAAGCATATCTTTTCGCCTTTTTCGACTTTATGATATAGCATGCTCCACAGTGCTGAAATATCCTTAAAAAACAACATTTGATGGCTTCATGAGTGTATACCTGAGTTTTATGTTATTTGAGTAGTGGAGAGTGGAGCATATCTTGCTCTATGCTTCTCCCACTTTGGGTGTTGGAGCTCAAGTGGGACTCATATTTTAAGTATCTACTTGCTCAACCTCTGTTTAAAATATGTCTAATTGCATTATGAGGTCTCAAAAAACAAGTTGCATCTAGCTGAGGTATGCCATTAGGTCAGGCTTCTGTTTAACTGATTTTCGTGAATGAGGCGAAGTCCAGTCAGCTGCTTTCAAGAAAATTTCTCAAACTTACTCTGAAATTTGTCACCAGGTAACCTAAATAGTTTAAGGTTGAATCGAAAAGATTCTAGGTGACCAGGTCCACTTGATTAGCGGTCTGGAGTAAAAGATGCCTTCGCAAAGAGATATGGAACTGACCCACCTGATAATAGCCGGTGAAACAGAATAGAGAATATTTAGATAACTCATCAGCTGCTGAAGAGGCTCTAGATTTCATTGTATTCCAAAAGAGACTTAATTCTTCATACTTTTCATGTTCGCGTAGCGAATACTTTACTAGCAAAATCTACGCGCAAATATAAGCAAGACATTCACCAATGCACATATATTCTCGAGTGTCTGTCACAGAATACTCTACCAACATGAGCCACCATGACTAAGGACTGACTGTAAGAATATCAGCATCCCATTAATAAAGAATTAACTAGTGAAAAGAAAGAACAAAGCATTTCAGACATATTTCACTTTCCAAATGATGTAAGGCAGCAACACTTGCTCATCAGCTTTATAAATACAAACTCTTTGTGATCATCATCAGTAGAATATTTCTGTCTTTGTTGCTTCATTTCTTTCATAGTCGCCGAACCTCAAAATGGGTTTGCCAGACGCTGCGACTGTGTCTGATCCAGCTGCCCATTTATATCCTCAAGCTATTCAGCTCAAGCTTTACCAAGCCTTCATTTTCTCAATTCCTGTTCTCTTCTCCATCATTCTTTTCCTACTTTTTTATCTCTTCTATCTCAAACGGAGATCTATCGCAGCTGCTTCAGCTTTAACATCTCCTTCAAGGTCCACCGTCGATCAGTCTTCATATCTCGACTCCCTCTCCGTAAGTTCCACAGAACTAGATTAACCCGGCAGATCATCATTAGTTATGTAATACTCATAACATATGTGATTTCAACTATTTTTCACAGGTGTGTGAGAAAGGACTGTCCAAGGAGAAGCTGAAAGAGGTTCTGCCAACCATTCCATTCAACGAAGATTTACAATCAATGACACTATGTAAGATTATTTTTCTGCACTGGAAATATTTTCCTTCTAGACGATTAATCACCAGAATGTAGAAAATATACAAGTGTGGAAACCTTAATTTGCTACCTTGTATGGGTCATCAGACAAGCAGTCATGTTTTTGTTTGCTTTATTCATTTTCGCCTTTTCGGAGAAAATACATGGACGGTGAGAAACAAGCTGAATGATTATATACCTGAAATCCATGGAAAGAAGAAGCTATAGAGAATCTTAACATTTAGAAATAGGAAAAAATGTGGCAATCACTTTAGAACTTTTTCTGCTTGGATGAATATTTTTAGATTTCAAGTAGTAACTATTTCTCATAAATTGAAAATGGACTTACAGATGCTGTGTATGCTTGGGAGAGTTCGAAACGGACGAAGAGCTGATACAAATTCCAGTCTGCAAGCACATTTTCCATCTTGACTGCATACACCATTGGCTTATTCTCATTCAACTTGTCCACTCTGTAGATGTTCCGTCTACCATCCCAAGGCTGACACAAAACTCGTCATTGTTAGCGCTTCGCTTTCATTTCGGGAGCCGGTGGATATTGGTGAATCAGATCACAGCAGTCAAGTGGTCATCAGTGTTGCTAATTTAGAATCTCAAGAACATGTCATTGAAATCAGTGACTTATCAGACAGAGTAGCTGATTTGGAAAATACTTATACAGACCATCTTCCGGGCCGGGGCTAATAAGTTTAGAAGTTTTGTAATTCGTCACACCAAATTGTACATACATTGTTTCAAAGATATGATGAAAAATTTGATTGACATGAACATTTAAAAGAAGTCTAAAAATAAGCAGGGTTAACCTAAAATATTGTTGTTTTGATTTTCGAAGTAAATAGCTGCATTGCACCGAATCCATTAGACTATTAGCTGAAAAGACGTTTTAACTAATGGCTTAATAGTATAAGAGTAAAATTTGAAAGAAAGTACATAAAACTTGTATTTACATCACAACTGACCCCTTATTTCATATCTTCCAAACGCCACCACAAACGGCCAACCTGATGTCGCTACACCATATTACAATACACAGAACAAAGTAGACAAAGCAAGATGCACAACAACAATACAATACTCAAAACGACACCGTCAACATACTCAAAAGTCAATGTTGTGCAGAAACTTCCTGAACCGCTTCACCAAACCTCCACCAGCTCCAAAAGGCCTCTTCCCATCATCATGACGTCGATGCTCTTCCTCATCATCAGGGCGGTACTCACGGCGGTGGTCCTCATCAGGGCGGTGTTCATCATCAGGACGGTGCTCATCATCCTCTTCATGATCATGATGATGATGGTGATGGTGGTGGTGGTGCGGTCCATGTTCATGATCAGGATGATCCGGAAACCTCGGCCGTCCTCCAAAATGAAACCCCACCCAACTCCACGGCGCGTGACGTTGTCCACCTCCATCACCGACATGAATCTCCGTCAAATCCTGCTCCAACTCACCCTCATGAAACCTCCTCTCCATCTCCGGATCAGCCACCAACATATCATTCTCCAAAGATCCCTCAAAACCCTTCTCCATCTCCGGATCAGCTACCAGCATATCATTCACATACTCCCTTTCCGTACGCTCCGGCCGCTCCACACCAAACTGACGAAACGAGATCTGGTGGTGAGGATGAGGATGAGGATGAGGCCTTGGGCGCGGATGGTGGCACCGATGATGCGGATGATGACGTAACACATACATCATCTTATGGTCCGAATCCCGAGGCCAAACCGGCCTCATATCTCTAAACTCAGTCATCATCTCCGGCTTCTCTTCTTCTTCATCTTCAACCATCTCCGCCGTATCGTCGAAAAGGGTCGTCAAGTTATCTGAATCACTCTGTTCTAGCTCAATCACAGTCGCCGGATCCGACTCCGGTTTTTCAGAAGGAAGCATGATCATCCTCTTACTATCCGGCTCCGGCAGAGTGATCGATGGGTCGTGGATTGAAACGGCGTCGTCATTAGGGAGATCGAGAGGGTGTTTGGCTCCGGTGAGGATGAAAAGTGCGATGAAGAGAGTCAAGGTGAGCACGAGTTTCGCCATCGGAAAAGGTCGTTGAAATTTTGGAGATTGGGTTTGGAAGAGGTTTTATAAGAATGGAGAGGATCTCGGGAAGCGTGCTGAAGGTTGTGACACGTGGAGGTATTTCATTGGTGTTGATTATTGTGTAACGGTCAACGAGAGAGATGACGCGGTATCGACCACTTGGTTGGGTTGCACCAAATCCCGGCAAGAGTGGATCGCGATCGGATGATTTACTTAGTCCGAAAATAATCTGCCGACTAAATATAAAGATAAAATAAAGATTTATGTAAAACAAATTTTAAGATAATTAAAATGACTAATCCTCAATTTAAATGTAGAAAAAAGTAGTGAAATAAAAAATTTAAAGAAAAATAATTTTCACAGAAAAGTGAGAGGAAAGTTTACATTATTTGCTTACATGGTTATTTTTTGATTTCCTCAAACACTTCCAAATATTTTCCTTTAAATTTTTCATCAATTTTTTTCCACTTATTTTTTCATGTAAACAAATAAAGCCTAAAACTAGTAGGAAAAAATGATGAGAGTGAAAATTTAAAATATCAATCAAAAGTAAAATATTTGTTTGAGAGAGTTGGAAATTATTATCAGAGATTAATGAAAAAATTAATTCGAATAAATAATTAGGGACGGAAGAAATAATACTTGGGTTTTCATCTGGCCAATAAGTTCTGCTATCTGCTCTATTTTGTTCGTAAAAAACATAAAATATATGATAATTAAGGTGGAAAATATATAATTGAAAATAAATTATTTATATTTAAAATAGAAAGTAGATAAACGGAGAAATAGTTTATGAAATTTGACTTTAGCATATTTGACAGTTTACGTGATTTGATTAGATCGTCTTAACTGCCCTAATGTGAACATCCAAATTTTATTGCATTGTTGGGAAGTCACCGGTTACGTACGTCGCG
The DNA here is from genome assembly GCA_006409495.1 of Sedum album. Classification (NCBI taxonomy): domain Eukaryota; kingdom Viridiplantae; phylum Streptophyta; class Magnoliopsida; order Saxifragales; family Crassulaceae; genus Sedum; species Sedum album. The sequence continues at coordinate 88,513 of QZGG01001148.1, forward strand.
TGCACCAAGGGGCATAAATATAATAATTTATTAGAAGATAAATACGGTAAGCACGATCGTGCAAACGGTGTCATCTGGCCTAAATTTGATGAGGGTCGATGTTAGTAAATTTAAGTCAATAGAGTGATGACCTGTTGGTTAAGGCGTCTTCGTAAATGTCTCAAGTCATAGATTCGATATGTAGGATAATCTGATTACCGGTGTAATTGATCAAGTTTATTTCAAGTAGGAATTACATTGCATACATTTTATTCTTATGCGAAAAGATGACAAAGTTACATAATTCATGATAATAGTGAATGCATATGTTCTTAATTTATTTTAATATGCATTCCTTATTCGATAGTTATTACCCTTGTCGCATAAGTTGTACCATTACGATGATCATTTGTCGGGAGTCCATTCATTCATTTAGCACTTTTCATTGTCACTGTCACTGCTGTCACTGCTGTCACTGTCATTGCCAGACTTCTTCCTTCCAAAAGATCGTTTTTCCTTCTTCTTCATGCTGTACTTATAACCCTGACCTTCGCATCCGGACCCAAAGGACTGTCCGTGATGAGCAGTTTTATGGCCAAGGGCTCCATAGCCTCCTTGCTGATGCCCAGTACCATATGATCCATTTGCATGGGATGAATGATGCTGAGTAGAGTCAGAGCCATGCCCTCCTCCATGCATCATCGATCCACCGTGATGCACAGCTCCATGTGCCCCGTGCTGAGCATGCTGGCCATATGGTTTTTTATTGCCATAACCCTGAGCTCCAGCTGCATATTGTTGAATTCCATGGCCAGAGCCAGCACCATGGAGTTGTGTCTCAAAGCACTGAGTCTGAGTTTGGCAATGACCGTACCCAGTAGGCTTGGAGTTAAAACATGGCTTGATGGTTGATTGGTGGTTGTAGGATTTCTCGCAGTGCTCGTTGCTTGGCCTGAACATCTGCATTCTTGGAGATGGTATGTTGAACAGAACTGATGCAAAGTAAGATGAAATTCGAGTGTGGGATGAGAACCAAAAGCCAGTCTTAAGGTCTCTTATATAGGGCTCAGTGAGAGTGAACTCTCCATGCATGGGTATCAGGGACCTTAGCAAAGATGCGATCTGGACCCAACATGTCTTGTCAAGAAAGCATATGATTCAAATCTTTGTGATAGAAAAGAATATATATTCGAATTCGGTCTCCATTATTTACAAGCTACTTGGCCATATGTTTCAAACTGGTGACTACCTTTTGGATGAATTGCGCATGCAGCATGCTTGATCTCGGTGCATCTTTTCAAGAATCCCTAATTTGTAAGACGGAAGTGCTATTCTACTGCAACCTGATTCGTGAAATGGTGGAAGTATCAATCCATCATGAGAAAATTAATTTTGAGAGAAAAGTGTCACATGTTTGATTGAATTATGACATTTACTCATCAAGGAGTAGTCTAGTAACCATGGTGGTTGCATTGTTGGTTGAATAATAAGTTAGACGTCATGAATTCGATTTTTGATGCGTTATAACATGCAGTTTTATTAAATAAAATTATGACATTTGTCAAAGAGAGATCAAATGATACAA